>SOPF01025872.1:0-27762 GCA_012979155.1 Hypericum perforatum
CCGAAATGACCGCTGAGCTCGTACTCTTTGGCACCGCTCATCTGCTCCGCGCGACCACCACCACCATCCTCCGCCTCCTCCTTGGAGTTGCGACCCCCACCGGCGAGGTCCTTGTCCTCCCCGGACAGCTCTTCCAGGGACTTGCCATTGGTCTCCGGGACCAAGAATGTGAAGAAGAATCCTATCAGGTTGACTATGGACAGCTCTATCAGAACTTTCCTCATTACGCCCGAGTCCATCTTCTGTGTCTTGGACTGGTAGTAGTACGCTGCTATGATGGCCCCCGCTTTCCCCGCAGCGGCCGACATTCCGTGGCACGTCGACCTGAACCGTGCCGGGAATATCTCCGCGGGCACTATGAACGTGGTGCTGTTCGGCCCAAAGTTGGCAAAGAAGAGGCACAGCCCGTACAGGAATAGGAACAGCTTGTGGTTCCCTCCGCAGTAGTCGTGGTCGCACGACCCCGCTTCGCCCCTCAGATCTTTGTAGTGGAACCCCAGGATCGCCATGCATATGGACATTGCGAGGAACCCGCCCAGCTGGATCACGAACCGTCCTATCTTGTCGATGAAGTAGACGGTGAACCAGTAGCCAGGGACCGTAGCGAAGAGTGCGACCAATGACATGGCCTTGGATAGCTTGAACATCTCCTCGATGGCATTCATCGAACCTGCCTTCTTAAGTATCCCACTGGCTGGGTACACATCCTTCTGTGTCAGGTTGAGGCTGTAGAATGCGATGTCCAGCAGGAACCATGTGGTGGTGGTGCCTAGCAGGTGCATCCCGTGCCTCTTGGCGAATTCCATCGACATCAGCCCGTAGCACTTGCCGGGATTCTGTATGTTGTTGTTAACTTGCTCGTGGTTTGACGTCTTGGCAAATTCGGATGTCTCAAGGACCCTGGCCATGTCCGCAGCGGCCTTTTGGTGGTTGCCTGCCACAAGAGCGGTGTACCTGGCAGTCTCGGGCATCTTCATCCTCCAGTAAAAGGTCAAGGCCGCCGGGACCGCTCCGAACATGAGCACCAATCTCCAGATGAAGTCAGCTTCGGGTTGGGTGGAGAGCTGTCTGTTCTCATCATACGAAGGAGCCGGGTAGGCCACCCAGAACGCCTTGGAGACAACAAGGGACACAAATCCAGCAAAGAGTATTCCCATGCCTTGCATCGCAAACACTGCTGCTATGAAGCCTCCACGAGTCTTCTGGTTTGCGTACTCGGACATGATAACCGCGGATAGCGGGTAGTCCCCTCCTATTCCGAACCCGAGCCAGAAACGGAAGAAGCATAGAGTTGTTGTGACGCTCTTTGCGCTGGAACCAAAGGAGAGCCCAGATGCCAGCGCGCACCCCACCATAGTGACCAGGGTGATCCCGTACACCTGTTTCCGTCCGAGCTTATCGCCCAGCCACCCAAAGAAGAGTTGCCCCGCAAGGGTCCCAAACAAGGCCACGCCGGTCACGGCAGAGTTGACATCCTGTGGGAGCTTCCCTGGCTTGGTGCTCGTCAGGTCGGTGTAGTACAAGCGGCCTATCAGCTTGGTCACAGCGGTTATGCAGAAGAGATCGTAGGCGTCAGTGAAGAAGCCCATCCCGGCAATGACAATGGCCTTGAAATGGTAGGACTGGGTCTTGGCATTGTCTAGAGCCGAGAATACGGCTCTGGTTTCCTCCGCCATGTCTACAGGGTGATCAGAGCACCAAGTTTTTGGAAGAAGAGCAATACGAGGGAAAGAATAGAGAGAGAGGAGGGCCTTGGCTGGAGGAGCTCTGCCCAAGTATATCATATCATATATACAGTTTCCATTTGTTTTTTCCACAAGAAATTCGCTTAGTGAATAGCGGATATGCTTTTGCAACCCGTCACTACCAAGAGAGACAAGATTGATAAGCACAGGGTTTGTCTTTTATTAGACTCCTGGAGGAACCAACGACGATTCATCCATCTGTTGTTCCCTTGTTTCTTGCTTCTTCAGGACATTCTCTTCTCCTCAGCATACATAGTTCAAACTACAGTTGTCGGCTGCGAACATCTCTGTCTCATTCTCTCCTCTTCTAGGAGTTTCCGCCACATTATATACCATCTAGTTCCACCACTCCGTCCTTGGTTGCTTCATCAAGTAACAACTATAATATTGTGTAGTCACCATGGCACCCTCGTCAGAGATCTGATACTCTGGCTGCTTCAGTTTTAGATCACCCTCAAGTCTCGACCTCAATCTGACGTACTTGGACAGTTGTTGTCTGCTGTTTTAGTTATCGTTCTACTTTCAAGCCTTCCTTTTACGTTTGATTTATGTTGGACCTTTGATCTCATTAGTTGCAGGGTATGTACGACCTTTAATAATCTTTTGAAGAGCAAGAGGCCATACATGTGCCAAACAGTTTTACCACTGTCCTAGTTTCATTTTATTACTCGCTACCCTCGTTTTTATACATTTTTTTCCAATCAATATTCAGTACAAACGTATCTTCTTTTTGGCATCCCAAATTCCTTCCACCACGACATAACTTCCCTTCGACTAAACGTTGACATCCCAAATTCAACGACTAATCCACTGACACTGATGAGACCAACTTTCTTTTGGCTATGACTACAACATGCCCGTCAGTTAGCCTAAAGCATTGTTTAAAAAAATAGCGTCTTTTCATTTCTCATCGTGCAAGACGCAATGCGAGCTTGTACAAAATTTGGGTCCACACCAAGAGTTTAAACCAGTTGGTTAGCCCAAACCCTTCCAAAAGGGTAAGACATCATAACTTCTGCACTAGCAACTATGACATCCACATGATAACAAAGGCAGGTAAATGTTTTTTTCTTTCTAATGTGGCACCTAGATGTGTACGATTTTATTCCTTGCCTGGGCCACCATCTCATCGCCACCATAAGTAAACAACAATTCCACAAGATATTCATTAGCAACAAACTTTGCAGTCATTGACTCTGATACCCCTCGTGAAAAACGTCCCTCCGACATCTCATTTTGATTGAAAAACTTCGGGCAAGCAAGCAAGAACATAGAATGGAACGTTTAGAAACCAGAGCATTAAGAGCCACCACCTTTTTCGAGTTTTTCAAGATCTTCCTGCTGCTTCCTCTCCGCCTCGTGGATTTCTCTCTCAGCATCCTCCTCTTCTTCAATACGGTCAAGATCATCAAACTCCTTCCTCGCTGCCATTGCTTTAACCACCGGATCTCTCATCTGGGATATTAGACCTCCACCAACCCTGTACTCTTCCTCGTCTCCTACTAGGAACAACCGTTGATCAGGCCCAGAAGCCATCGGGATATCGACTGCCAATAGCTTCATATCATACTGCATGGAAATCGAGACCAAAAGTTAGTCACATCAGGAGTACCAGACGTTTGCAAATAAAATGCAAGAAATTCGGAAAAAAATGGATATAATGCATTAGATAGAAACATGCTTCCAATTAAAGATCATGTCTCTTTTTTCGCTTAGTAAAAACATTGTTCTTCAGGAAAAAACTGCCAACATGGTAAAAGCAAGTGCCTGTGGAGAATTAATAGCCAGGCATCGAAATAGATAATAAAATAACACAGCAAAACCAGTCCCAACTTCTCGCGTAGAGTACGACAGGGAGTAAGTATGGACAACAAACTTGAGATCTTAGTCTCTGATCAAAAACATTGTAACGTAGAAGCGAACTCAAGACCCAGTAAAAGTGAAATGAGAGTGGACCTGGCCCTTCTTCTTTTTGACTTCGACGCTGACCAATCCTTTCCTTTCGGAGCCCTCAATTGGGAAAATGAGGAAACAGCGCTTAGGGCGAAGGCGGGGATGGAAGTTTTTCAGAGTTAACCCACCTCCGGACATGACATATGCCCTTAGATCAGTTCCGGTAAGGGGAGCACCCATGACCTCGAGGATACCGGCCGAAGTGTTGAGCTTGGTCATTGCGATCCTATACACTCTGTCGGGATTGATTGTAAACCTCGAACGGATATAGAGTCCCTGAGAGAAAAAGTCACAACCCATCAATTGGCACGGGAATAACCCATTGCTCACCCCATATTGGAATCTGCAAATCAAATGCTTACAAACAAGCCCCACCAACACGGTCACACTCGCAACTAACGATGTGGATTCTTCACAACAACCCGGGGCGGCAATTTCGGAATTTTAAATTTGGGGGGGGGGGGACTCACGGAGAAGGCGACGATGGCGGAGGAGAGGGCGAGGAAGCCGTACTTGGCAATGCCCTCGGAGAGGCCGACGAAGGTGGTGGCGATCCCGAACATGAGACGCCAGAGTAGGGCGCAGACGGCGATCCCCGCGGCGCCGTAGAGGAGGAGAGAGTTCCTCCTGAGGAAGGCGTCCAGATGCAGCCCTATTGCGTGGCGGTACCTGGAGAAGACCGCGGCTGGTTTCTGCATCAACTTCCTCCCCAGCTCCGAGGAGGAGGAGGAGCTGGACACGTGGCGGTGCCACAGCCCAGGGTGGGTGAAGCGGATGGGATTGGGGGTGGGAATGATTCTGAATAAAGCGTCCGACTTTGGGAGGGTGGGCCCACTGGAGTAGCGCGTTATCGACGTGATCATCCTCCTCCCTCCTCCTCCGGCTCGATGCGCAAGTGACGTCATCATCGTCGCCCTCGTCGTCTTCCCTAAACCCTTTATTACAATCAATTAGAGGGGGGCCAGGGGGAAGGAGGGAAAAAAACCGCCCCCCCAGGTCAATTTTAATTTACTGAAGTAAGTAAATTTGATTATTTTTTTTAACGAGTTAAGGAGGATTACCCAAATGGCAAATCCAGAAATCCTATCTGTAGAAGGAAAGGAAGAAGTCATGACGCATAAAAAAAGGGCCGTTTACGAGTAAAAATTAATTCAACATGTTCGAAAATACCAAGAGAAATACATATATATATATATATATATGTATATATCTCCAGTCGAAGTAACTTGGAAAGCTAATCAAAAACTGAAAAAGAAATAAGAAATAAGAATTAGACCGACTTCAATTCCTCTCCGCCCACGATCGATCCTACACAATAAATAAAGTAAACAAACCCAAAACCCTAAAGCCCAACTCCAGGCCCATAGTCCAAATCATCTCACCAACTTCTCCGAAGAAACAGACACAGCTTCTGTTCTCCCTCCCTCCCTCCCTCGGTTCCACCTAACCAACTTAGTTCCTCTAATCTCCTGGCTTCGAGTTCGAGAGAGAGGGGAACGATGAAGATAGTTGAAGTTGCTTGCTTGGAAGATAACTATGCTTACCTGTACCTACCTACCTACCTATTTCCTATTCTTCTTCTCCTTCTTGTTGTTGTTGTTGAAGCTAATTGTTGGTTGGTTGGTTGGGGGTTGGGGGATTTGCAGGATAATCGATGAAGCCTCGAAAGAGGCGGCGGCGGTGGATCCGGTTGAGCCCCACAAGGTTCTGGATGCCGCCCGCGCCCACGGCGTCCGCGTCTCCCTCGTCCTCACCACTCACCACCACTGGTCTCTCTCTCTCTCTTTCTTTCTCTTCTCTCAAATTGGCGGCGGCTGCTTCTTGTTCTGCTGTATTATTAATATTAATATAAATAATAATAATATTATTATTATTATCATTATTAGGGGATTTTTAATTTGATTTGATGGAAAATGATGATCTTTTTCGAGTTAAAGGGATCACGCTGGGGGTAATGATAAGATGAGGGAGCTCCTCCCTGGGGTTAAGGTATACGGTGGTTCCTTTGACCAGGTCCAGGCTTGCACCCATCCCCTCCAAAATGGCGACAAGTTCTCCATCGGAGCCCATCTCTCCGTCTTGGCTCTTCACACCCCTTGGTCTCTCCCTCCCTCTCCCTCTATTCGTAATGGTTAAGGTGTATTACTTTTTGTTCTGAATTCTGAGGGTTGTTGCTCTTGGCAGCCATACCAAAGGACACATCAGTTACTATGTCACTGGATCCGGGGAGGATGAGGAAGACCCTGCAGTTTTCACCGGCGACACCCTCGTAAGATCGCCCCCTCTTCCTCCCACGTTCCTGAGTTGAATGAATGCTTCTTCATTGTTGCTCTCTGGCTACTTACTTGGTCCATCATCCCATGCGCAGTTTGTTGCCGGTTGTGGCAAGTTTTTCGAGGGCACCGCAGACCAGATGCATCAATCCCTCTGTGTCACCTTGGGTTCCCTCCCTAAACCAACTCGAGTTTATTGTGGACACGAGGTTCGTGTTCTCCATTTCCCTTCCTATTTTGTAGTTGATGATTAAACCTTTGGGCAAATTTCTCATCTAACTCTGTAGGTTTCAATTTCTTTGTCCAGTACACGGTGAAGAACTTGCAATTTGCGTTGACGGTTGAACCAGATAATGCAAAGATACAGCAGAAGCTGTCGTGGGCCCAGCAACAGAGGCAGACAAACCTCCCCACTATTCCCTCAACCATCGAGGAAGAAATGGAGACAAATCCTTTCATGCGTTCAGAGCTTCCAGAACTTCAGGTAATGAATGATGATCTTGTTTTGTGATTGAACTTTATTTCATTTTGTAGCAGCTAGAATGAGAGAGCCCCCCTCAAGTCGACTCAGAAGACAATCTAATGCTTGACGTTTTAATGCTAAGGAGTTTTCGGCTATAACTGAGTCTGCCCCATCCAGTTTGTGTGTCATACAAACAGGACTTAGTAAACATGGTATCTTACACTGAGGTGTGCTTGCGTGTGTGCGCGTTCACAGGCGAGGGTGGGTTGCAAGTCTGCAGTTGAAGCGCTTGGGAAAATAAGGCTGATGAAGGACAGCTGGAGGGGATAAACAATGATGGTTTAAGGTGGAATTTTATGTAATCTTCTTTCACCCTTGTTTATGTAGCATGTACTACTTAACTTTATGTTATTTTCATTCAAATGTCCATGCGGTTGTGTCTTTGATACGACTTCATGTTTATTAGTCGTTGCTTGTTTCGGCAGCTTTCGCCTTGAACGTTCAGCTCCTGTAGATTCTCGTCCGTCCATCGTTTTCACCTATGTTGCTGTTTCCTCTAGGAGTGGTTTCATGTACTGTTTCTATAACTCTTTCTTTGCTTATGTTCTTTCTTTCCCTTGTATTGTAATTTGACTTTTATAATATAGGCCTTGAGTTACCTTCGAAAAAAGATTTGAGGCTTAGTTTGAGTGTGGTTATTACAAGATGGGAAGTTTTTTCGCATTTTTAAAAAGTTGTAGAAAGCAAGTAGGAAGACAAAACAGTATGAATTGGGAAAATTAGCGACCGAATAGAAATTGCAAATATCAACTGAATGAGCCCAACTCCTAAGTCTTTTCCACGGTTTTAAAAAAGGTGGTCTGACCGGCGGGTTGGCCGGCCGGACCACTAATCGGTTGGAATAGCATCCCGGGTTTGGCTTAAAAGACGCCCTCCGGTCGGGGCGACCAAAAAACGGGTGAACCGGCTGGGTTTGACCAAAAATGGGCAGCCCAAAATCTGGTTCACCCGTTATTTCGTTGTAAAGTTAAAAAAAAAAAAAAAAAAAAACCCAAAAACAGAAAAAAGAAGCCCATCACCCAGTCATCCCTCTCTCTCCCCGAACCTGGTCATTCACAAACACAAAGAACCCTATTTTTTTCTCCCCAAAAATGGCGGCCATGGCTCTTCTCTTTGATCAATCCAACTTCTCCCTCTCAATCTAGAACAAGAACGACGAATCGGAAGTCGATCTACTCGCGTGCTGCTTGCTTGGTAAGTCGCCTCTTTCCTCCTCCCTTTTCTGTTTTGAACGTTTTTTACGTGTCGCTGTTAAGTGGCCCCAATTATTTTTTTTTTTTTTTATCAGATTAGAATGAGAATTGCTAAATAGTTAGACATAGACTACTGTTTTTGAGGAACATTTAGAAAAAAATTAATGTAGCTAATTCGAAGGAAAGTGAAACACCTTCTCAAGAAAAAGAAAGTAATAGAAAGTAATTTGAGTGGTGATTTTGAAAATAACAGAAGTTGCTATCTCTCGGTCATTAAGAATTGCTAAATTTTGCTTTCTCGGTCATGGCCGATCTTTATTTTCAACATTTACGTGATGTCAATCGGTTGGTCAATATTCCTGTAAACTATATTGTATTTAATTATGATTTCTGAATTGTTTTCTGAGTTGTATGCATCGTTGTGTACAGCTATGTCGAACTCGGGAGGCACTCGTCCTGAATCGGAAGCTGAAACTGCAACACAATCAAGCGCGGCTCCAACTTTGAGAAATAAAAAAGATGCAGCATGGCAATATGCAATTTTGCTAGGAAATGAGGGTAAGCAATCAATTAAATGCATCTTTTGCAAAAGTTTGCAGTTAGATTCTTGAGTCAAACTGCTTCTTCTTTTGGTTGTGAGCGAAATTGGAGTACATTTGATTGGATTCATTCTAAAAGGAGAAACCGATTGGAGCATGAAAGACTGAATGACTTGGTTTATATTCAATATAACTTGCGCTTAAAAGACAGGTATGAAACTTGCAATGCTTAGACAAAGATTTCTAATGACTTGGTATGAATTTTTACGATTGCTAAGACTTCCCCTAAATGTTTTAGGTTCTTGCGTTCAAGGAAGTCATATGATCCTGTTGATTATGAATCCATTGACACAACTGAATTTTGGATCACTGAGTCAGTTCCGGAAGGAGACATTAATCGAGATGAATTGGAGAATCTATTAGAAGAAACACCAATTTGTGGAGAAGAGCCAATTGAAGAAGTGGAAGTAGATTCACTTATAGCTACAGGTTAGTAACGTGATATTGAGATGTTATTCATCGTGGATATATTCATATCGTTCTTGACTTCTTGTTCCATATTATGTGAAGATGATCTTGCGGCGTATCCTAGATTTACTGGAGAGAATGAAGATTGGTTGGCACCAGCATTTCCACAAGAAGAACCATTGAATTTGGATGATTGTTGTCGTGGCGACTAGATACTATCTTTCGTACTTTGATGTCTCTAGGTGTTATATTATTGTATGAAATATTTGGTTTGAAGTTGAACTATGATGTCTGAATATGGATATTTGATTTGAATTTGGAACTTTGATGTGTGGATGATGGATTTGTTTATTGTTGTTGTATGGAATATGGATTGAAGTTGGTTTGATGTTGAAATTTATGTATCGTTTATCCACTGTTTTGCTGTTATTTTTTTTTAATGTGTGTGTATATATATATATATTAAAAAAATACTGGTCCGACCGGCTGTGGGCCGGACAGGTCGGCCGGGCCAGAGGTCGGACCAAAATCCGGTTCAACCTCCGGCCCATTTTTAAAAACCCTGGTCTTTTCCGCGAAAGATCTCGAATGGGTGCGTGCATGTAGTGCAGGCTCTGACGAGCCCTATGTATTTGCAAAGTCCTGGCTTTGATGGGCCCTGTAGGCAATTGCAAAAACTAATCAGATTGTTTTATACAGTAAGAGGTTAAAATTTAATAATTCTAATATTTTTAATAACTAATTTGTTGGTGATGATAGTGGCTACCTACGGTTTAATTGGAACAAAGGGAGCAAACAAATAAAAAGCATAATACGATTTGGGCGCTAAGAGACATATAAGAATATATATGAATTTCAATCTTATGATCGCACCCTCTTTTTTTTTTTAAAATCCTATTCTAAATCCTATTCTATTACATCAGAAGTGTTAATACCAAGAATCGAACCCTAGACTTCACTCCACATGAGTGGGAACAATACCACTGGACCAAATGGTCACTCGGCATCGCACCCTATTGAAGTCTATTGTATTTTGTTCAAACGCATTCTATTTCGTAACTCTATTGAACTTTATTATATTTTTGATCATATGATCGCACCCTATGACCTCAATTAATATTCTTGATCATACATGCAAGCTTCTTAGTGGGGACGATCTTGCGTCGATTTTGTAATAAACCCTAAAAAATATGAGTACCCTAAATTTGGATGGAATCACAAATATGAATTTATCAAGTTCTCCAATATTAACTGATTATGTGCAACTAAGCTAGGGTCGGATGGATATTGCTAAGTTACAGAATCAAATGATTTAAAGTTGAATCATGTAGGATATTCAAAAATTTTAAAAAAAAAATCATTTGCATAACTTTAACATCATTAACTTAAGTGTCAACAAGGCACGTGTAAATTTATAAGACTACACACAGCAGTGACCACGGGCATACTCGGGGCTGCCACATTGGAGGAAAAAAGAGGAGCTAGAGGAGAGAGAAAGAATTAAATAATGGAGGGTAGAAATTGTTAACCAGCCCCGAGATTTTGAGAGGCTTTTGAAAGCCCTTGTGAATAGTTGGGGCGGTGGACTCCAACCTTTTATTTAATTGATTTTTTTAATCTAAATTTTATCATTTACTGTACATGATTATTTGATAAAGAAAAAGCATAAAAATATATGCGGCCAAAAGATCCCATAGTTTATAATTTGGTTCATTTATCTCAGCCAAACGGATTGGATTTTTTTTTAAATAATTTGTTTTATTTTTCAAGAATATTACCTGGTTCTGAAATTCGGTAGGCTTTTGATTTACAAAGTCCTATTACGAGAAAAAAAAAATTAGCCCCATTACGTGAGATGAATTTCTGATTTTTGTAATATTTGTGACAAATATAAATGATAAAATTTATAAATTAAATAACGAATATAAGAATATGAATTAATAGATTAAATTTAATTGGGTTGATAATGTAAAAAACAGATATATTAATTATTTATTGGCTGAAGTTGGGTTGGTCCGGAGCTGCTGCTATGGGTAAAAAATTGAGTTTGGGGGCTGAGCTGATGTAGATGAGTGAGAAATTAATTAAATATTCCAGGGCTGGGTTGGTCCGAGGCTGCTGCTGCACATGGTCTAAAAGCGAGCAAATAGGATAAAGGAGGAACCGAGCCAAAAGCACGGACCCCTGAACCGCCAAAAATAGAGGAAAGCTAGAGATGCTTGACTTGGTTGACGAGTTTTTGACATTAAAAATGTTAATCTCGGATAATAACATACACATCCTAATTAATTAATATATGGAGGAGACATGCATCGTGATAAGTTGATGAAATATGACATATAAAAATAATACACATTTTCTCTTTTCCTCTATTGCAAAAAATGTATTTTACCCGGATTTATTGTGAAAAGGACAACGATGATAAAAAGAGAAGCTAAAGCATTTGCATGAAAATGACATTAATGTAAATAGAGATAGAAAATGTTGGAGAAATAAGATAAGGTAAGGTACATTTGGGCCATTACAATTATTTGATACAAATAAAAAAGGCCTCGAATTTGAGTTACTTGAAATACAACAATAATATATTTTTGTCGATTTTTTTCATATTTAAACAACAATACACATTTTAGTCGATCAAATGAATATTTGGATAATAGAAACTAAAGAAATTAAAGGTCCATTTTTAAGTTACATTGAATTGGCAATTATAAAGTTTCTAGGTAACGAATGTAAAAATTATAACTATTTTTCGAAAACCTAACACCGAAACACTTTTACTATTGAAACACAATATTTATCTATCGATGGCTTTACATTTTGTCTATGCGAAATTAAATGATATCGTACTGTAATTTAAGATCCGATCATGTCACTGATGGCGTTTCTTATAGGATTCGTGGCCACGAAAATTCACCTTTGAACCATTCTCATTGGACCCTCTATCGTTAGTTTATCGTGCTTATAATAATCATCTTGATCATATTATTATGTCGTTGATCTAAAATATAATATCGATTTTTACTAAATCTAAACTAACTAGAATTTGGGCAGTGTAGCCCAATTTTTTACCTACAATATATATTGACTCTAAATTCTATCGACTCTAAATTCGAAGTGTTATCATTCAAGGACGAGATATTGCAAAGACCTCGAATGAGAATGGGCGCGTGGATGAAATGCAGGCTCTGACGAGCCCTATAGGTAATTGGGAAGTCCTGGCTTTAATAATTATAATATCTTATAATGTAAATGGAAATACAAATCTGACGATATATTGTCCGATCGCCACGAAAAGAAGAAAGGAGTCAACTTCAGGATCATTTTTTAAAACAATGGGCTCAACATTTGAAAGGCCATGTAGATTATCCCATTACCTACACTGGGGAAATTAATCTCCTAGTTGCATTCAAACTGGTTACCTTATTTGACCTGTCTTGTGGCACCTTTGTCTCACTTGAGTGTTGCCCTGTAATGATGAGTTTCGTTAGAAGGAGAAAGTATGGGACTACCAAACTTGTACTTTTTTTTTTTGAAGAAACCAAACTTGTACTTGGTAACTCAATATTAGGAGTTTAGGACTACCACCAGTATACCCACGCCCTATGGCATAAAATGTGACAGTATGTCTTGATTTGACGAGTCCTATGGATTTTTTTTATTTTCTTTCACTGAGGTGTGCGTGTTCACAGGCGAGGGTGGGTTGCAAGTCTATAGTTGAAGTTGGGAAATAAGGCTGATGAAGGATAGATGGAGGGGATAAAAAATGATGGTTTAAGGTGGAATTTTATGTTATTTTCTTTTTATGTAGCATGTACAACTTATCTTGTTGAGTTGTTTTTGCTCGTAGACTTGAGGCTCAAGTTTGAGTGTGGTTATTACGAGGTGGGAATTTTTTTCGCATTTTTAACAAGTTGTAGAAAGCAAATAGGAAAACAAAACAGTATGAATTGGTAAAATTAGCAACCGAATAGAAATTGCAAATATCGACTAAATGAACCCAACTCCTAAGTCTTTTCCGCTAAAGACCTCGAATGAGTGCATGCATGTAATTTAGGCTCTGACGGGCCCTATAGGCATTTGCAAAGTCCTGGCTTTGATGGGCCCTATAGGCAATTGCAAAAGCTAATCGGATTGTTTTATATTAATAAGTTAAAAGTTTTTTTTTAAAAAAAACTCCTATCAAATAAAAAAAATGGATACAAACCAGTCTAAAGCTCAAAACACACCTGATTTAAAGTTGAATCGTGTAGGATATTCAAAAATAGAGAAAGAATCGTATGCATAACTTTAACATCGTTAACTTAAGTGTCAATAACGATGATGCTTGACTTGGTTGACGATTTGTATGCACTAAAAATGTATAATCTCAAATAATAACATACACGTCCTAATTAATTAAATATGGAGGAGACAGGCATCGTTATAAGTTGATGAAACATGACGTATAAAAACAATACACATTTCCTCTTTTGCAAAAAATGTATATTTTACCCGGATTTATTGTCAAAAGGACAACGATGATAAAAAGAGAAGCTAAAGCATATGCATGAAAATGACATTAATGTTCCTAGAGATAGAGAATGTTGGAGAAATAAGATAAGGTAAGGTACATTCGGGCCAATACAATTATTTGATCTAAATAAAAAAATATCAAATTTGAGCTACTTGAAATACAACAATAGTACATTTTTGTAAATTTTTTCATCTTTAAACATTTTACCTAACTAAAATGTGTATTAGTCGATCAAATGAATGTTTAGATAATAAAAACTAAAAAAAATTGAAGGTCCATTTTTTTAGAAAAAAGTTTAAGTTACATAGGATTGGCAATTATAAAGTTTTCCATGTAACAAATGTACAAAATATGACGATTTTTACTATTGATACACGATGTTTATCTATCGATGGCTTTACATTTTGTTTATGCGAAATTAAATGATATTGTACTGTAATTTAAGATCCGATCATGTCACGGATGGCGTTTCTTATAGGATTCGTGGCCACAAATATTCACCTTTGAACCATTCTCATTGGACCCTTTCTCGTTAGTTTATCGTGCTTATAATAATCATATTGATCATATTATTATGTCGTTGATCTAGAATATAATATCGATTTTTAGCAGATCTAAACTAACTAGAATATGGGCAGAGTATGATAATGAATTCATTTCAGTCGTAGGGTCTAATATAGGATAATTATCTTACTACTTAGCTATTTGAACCATGGCCCAATTTTTTATCCACAATATATATTGACTCTATATTCTACATATATCTACTCTAAATTCTACATGTTTATTTTAACTTATAATGCAAGTGTAAATACAAATCTGGTCATATATATTGACTCTAAATTCTATGACTCCAAATTCGAAGTGTTTATCATTCAAGGGCGAGATATTGCAAAGACCTCGAATGGACGCGTGCATGTAATGCAGGCTCTAACGGGTCCTATAGGTAAATTGCAAAGTCCTAGCGTTGACGCAATTGTAAAAGCTAATCGCATTGTTTTATATATTAACAAGTTAAAATTTAATAATTCTAATATCTTATAATGCAAATGTAAATACAAATCCGACGAGATATTTTCCAACCGTCGCAAGGACAAAGGAGTCAACTTTAGGATATTTTTTAAAACAATGGGCTCAACATTTGGAAGCCCATGTTGACTATCCCCATTACCTACACGAGGGAAATTAATCTCCTAGTTGCATTCAAACTGGTTACCTTATTTGACCTGTCTTGTGGCACCCTCGTCTCACTTGAGGTGTTGCCCTATAATGATGAGTTTCGTCGGAAGGACAGAGTATATGGGACTGCCAAACTTGTTCTTTGGTAACCCAACATTAGGACTACCACCAGTATACCTATGTCCTATGGCATTAAATGTGACATTATGTCTTGATTTGACGGGCTTATGAACCCTAAGCCACCGAGAAGCCAATGAAAAAAAGGAATTCGAGGAAGAAAGTGCATAAAATTTGAATATTTATTTTTCTATTTAGTGAATTCAGATAAATTATGTGATGAATTAATTAGAAGAAATTACAAAAATTAGGTGACATGATAACGAATCAAGTTTGTCAACTGGAAATTTATAGAGCATAATAATAGAACATACCATGTTTTTATTATATCTGTGTAATATTTTTACTAATACGAGATAAGATAATATATGATTTAGTAACTATGATAATTTTATATGAATCATTTTACGTAATAATATTTTTAAAGTGATATTTTGTTTGTTCCCGAATATCAATTTAGAGATATTTAATCAATAATTATGTATTATTGTTAAATCAAATTAAATTATTTTAATAAAATTTTTGAATAAAAAATTTGATTTCGTAACTAAAATCCGTGCTTGATCAATTAATTATTTATTATGTAATATATGATGTGAATAAGAAAATATGCAATTGAGTTGATTAAGACATAAACACACCATAAAAGTTGAATATGTTTTTCTCTTCTAGTGTATTTCAATTTTATCGACTGTATCTTCTTGCTTTCTCTGTTCTTGGTCTGGTTAGTAAAAAAATTTAGGTGAAATAAATTATTTTTTTCTTTTCAAAAAATTTATATTGTTGTGAATAAAATTTTAATAATTTAAATTGAATATCTAATTAAGATATTTTATTGATTGTATTTTTCTATTCGGACAACTATAAAATTTCTTGAAGCAAACGTGATAAAATGGGAAGTTCAACCCATCGTTTCCTTTGTTGTCACCCCTACTATCATTTTCATCTTTCGTGACTCTTCACCCATCTTTTCCTACTATTCATCCTATCATTTTCTTATAGTTCATCCATTATTTTTGAGAAAAGAGAGGAGTTCTGATAGGTTTTCTTCTTCTTGTCTATGAAAAGAAGGAAATCAGATGTTCATTTGTTTCATGTTTATAAATAGTTGTAACCCACGAGAAAGAAAAGTAAGAAAAAGGGTGAAAAGGTGGAGAGCTTTGCTTGAAGCTGAAAAATGGTAGAGAAAGATGGGGGAGATATTATAAGACAACAAATCTAATTCATAAGAGGGTTCCACAAGGTACTCCTAAATATATAATTAGATAAGTTTAGATGCAACCAAATGATTTATTTCTCCAATTTAATAGAATCTCGAGAAGAGAATCTCATGATTGGCAACCATATGATAGAAATAGTAGCAACCATTTCAACTTCTTCGATTTCCAAAAACCCCTTATCTCGTCTTAAGATATTGGCTATGCCTTCCACCAAAAAAAATATATTTGTAACAAAAACGGCACTTAGTTTATTTATTATATTTCAATACGATCTACTGGAAATTCTAGAAGTTGAAAAGACATCCCCGGTTCTATCCTTATATTGAACAAATTATGTGGCTTATGCCCGAATGAATAGAATTTCTGGACCCATATTTACAAATTTTTGTTCGCATTCCTTGCATGTCTTTCATTAAACTGCAATTGCTGCAAGCAATGCGATCAAAAGCACCGTCCATATGTGCAAACGTGGGAAATTGTAAGGAACTAATGTGACATTTTTTTTGTCCCAGAGATACTTAAATTTAGAGATGATCCCTAGTTCCTTCAAATTGGAAATTCTTCCAGAAGCGCTTTATAAGATTGTTAAACTTTTACGTCTACAGGTTACTTTTGCGAACATCTACATCTTACCTATATGATTATGGTCTCGTGCTTGGAAAATTTTGTATTGTCTTTTGAAAGTCAAAGTTACATGGCTAATTTTCTCGTAGCATTTCATGTATTGCTAATAATTTAGTTTCGTTATCGAGCTATATAAGTTACACATCAAAGATCTTGTAGATGATCTACGCTAAGAAGTAAATTATTTTATAGCTTAATATAAATATGTTCGTGTTTTGTAGGTATTTTCTTGCATACTATATTTTATGCTACTAATTAAATTTATATGAAATTTCAAGGTATTAAAATTTAGGGTAAATTACATCTGGCTCCCTCTAGTTTAGACAAATAGACGATTTTCCCCCTGTATTTCGCAAACTGATTAAAAACCTTTCTTAGTTTGGCAAAATTATACGATTCCCCCCTATTGCCGGAACCGGAGCAAATCTCCGACGAGGAAGCACTTGAAATGATAATTATATCCTTATACTAAAAAATAAATTTATTTTTTAGTATAAGGGTAGTTTTATCATTTCTTGTGCCTTCTCGTCGGAGATTTATTCCGGTTCTGGCAAGAGGGGGGAAATCGTACAATTTTACCAAACTAAGAGGGATTTTTAATCGGTTTGCAAAATACAGGGGGGAAATCGTCTATTTGTCTAAACTAGAAGGGACCAGATATAATTTACCTTAAAATTTATCTTGTAACCTAGTTTTAAGTGAGTTGTATTAATATATAGTAAAATATTTAATTGGATATTTTGAAACAAAATCAGAAAATTGTATTTTCTATGTTATAAGTTGAAATAAACATGATGATAATGAATAATTTAAGTAGAGTTTAATTTTTTTCATTGGACATTGTGTAGCAATCGAAATCCTAACATTGGATATTGAGAGATTTGATTGGTATAAGAACAGTTCACGTCGATACACCCTAACATATCTGACTGATTTAACCGCTGTGGCAGTTACCTTCTTTTGTTCTTTCAACTTCTGAAACCTCTCACTTCATTATCATAATATCTGACCATGGTTTTTTTAATAATAATCTCCATCTCCTTTTTTTTAGAAATAAAACATGCTTGCATTCAAAATAAGTTCAAAGCTAATACATCCATTGCCATAGCAGCGTTGATAATGGAAGGTACAACAGACAAAAATAGAATAGAGTCAGAATAAGGAACATGACTTTTTGCCAATTGGTGGGCTGGTGTGTTTGCTGAACGTGGCGTGAAACTGTAACTCACCTCACCAATCTCTGATGCTACTTGAAAACAGTCTTCGAGTATCAAAGACAGATTGTCTCTATCAAGTCTTTTGGATTGTAGCGCCTGTATAAGCGGTAGGCAGTCGGATTCTACCAACGCTGAATAGATTCTTAGTTCTTTCGCTAGCAACAGTCCTAACAATATTCCATACGCTACCAACAAAGTAGGGTGTTGGATAGAAGGCACCTGTTGTATTGCCGCTTGAACAAAATTGCCTTGATGGTTTCTGGCAATTGTACTTACTTGACCTCTGCCGTTCTCCTGTACGCCAGCATCCGTATTAATTTTCACCATACCAAAAGGTGGGGGTATCCAGGTCTCCTGTGCTCGAGTTCTCTTTGTGGCCTTAGTCCCATTATGCTCCATGAAGTCTTCATAAAAATGGATTGCTTTGGACATTTCCTTCTCTTGATCCTGCATGTTTGGAGACCCAAAGACAAATAAAATTCGAAGTTTTCATATTCTCCAAAAAGCTGCAATAAGTTTACCACTTTGAGATTTTCCATTGGTTTGGACAAAATGGATCCATGCTTCACCAAATGTAACATCTCGCCGAAGACCATTTGAGAAACCAACTTTCAGCAGCAGTGATTTGGAGGTTGGGCAAGTCACATAGAGGTGCATAATGGTTTTACTTTGGCTGTTGCAAAGTGGGCAAGTTGGGTCATCAATAATTCCTCTCCTGTGAAGATTGGGCATGGCCGATAAATTATTATCCAGCAATCTCCATAAAAAATTCAGCAGCCTAGGAGGACCTCCCAGCTTCCAGCAGCTATCCCATAAGTTTTGTGTCAAAACATATGAGGATGTAGGAGCTGTGGTAGACCACCAATTAGAAAAATCAAGGTAATACCCTGTACGTACAATGTACTCACCACTATCAAAAAATTTCCATCTAAGAATATCATTTGGTAGCCGAAGACTAGGTCGAATCCATCTCACCCTTATGATATCTTCAACATGTAATAAGCTGTCAAGAAGGTCTTCGTTCCATCATGATGTGCCTGGGATAAAAAAGTCTGAAACAAGTTGAAAGTGATCGCTGCTAGGGTAAACATACTTCGGATAACCTGTAGGTGACTCTAGTACCCATGAGTCATTCCATATATTAATTGAAGTACCATTACCTATCCGCCACTCTAAACCACCCTGTAGTAGATTTAGTCCTTTCCTTATGCTTTGCCATGCATGACTTGGTCTATAGCCTTTTGCAGATTGCCAACAGGATGTACGAGGAAAATACCACGCCTTGAAGACTCGGGCAGTTAGAGAGCAAATTGGAGATGAAACGCCAAGCTTGCTTAGCTAGCATAGCTTTGTTGAAACTTTGTAAATGTCGAAAGCTAAGCCCCTCTTCATTTTTCGGACGACACATTTTTGCCCGACTTCATCCAATGTAGTTTTTGTTCCCCATTCATACTCCCCCAATAAAAGTCATAAAATCTTTGTTCAATTCTATCGTATGTATCCACAGGAAGTGTAAACCAGGTCATAACATATGTTGGAATTGCCTGAAGAACAGATTTAATAAGTACTTCTCGTCCCGTCTTAGAAAGAAAACGTACCTTTCAGTTACCTACTTTATTTCTGACCCATTCTTCTAAATTTGCAAATATTGCCTTCTTTGATCTGCCCACAGTTGTAGGTAATCCCAGATAATGTTCCTCATTTGTTGCTAGCTTCATACCCGTAATTAAGCACAGTTGCTGTTGGATTTCCATGCTGATATTGCAACTAAATTTAATGGAGCTCTTTTGTAAGTTAATCTTTTGCCCAGATGCACCTTCATAAGTAGCTAATAATTCCAAAATATTGTTGAGTTCCATTGCTGACGCTCTACTGAAAAGTAACGAGTCATCCACAAATAACATGTGCGTGATAGGAGGGGTTGTTCGAGCTACACATAAGCCATGAATTGTACCCTTTCGAGCAACATCCGAGATAAAGGCTGCCATTCCTTCGCTGCAAATAAGAAATAGGTATAGTGAAATCGGATTACCTTGGCATAACCCTCTACTCAGTTGGAATTGTTCTCCTATTGTTCCATTGACTTGTACTGTGTATCTTACCGTTTATATGCATCGCATAATCAGCTTGACGAAGGTAAGATGAAAACCCAAAGCCATCATCATATTCTCCAGAAATTTCTACTCCACCCTGTCATATGCCTTTATCATATCCAATTTTAAAGTGCAAAAACCCCTATGACCAGTGGTTTTGGTCTTGGGATAATGAAAGGCTTCAAGCGCAATTAATGAATTATCCATTATGAGTCGGCTAGGGACAAAGACACTCTGATTCTCATGTATCACCTCTGGAAGCACCTTCTTTAATCTATTTGCTATTGTCTTTGTGATAATTTTCATAATCACATTACACAAGCTAATAGGTCTGTAATCAGAGCAAGTAGATGGGAGCTTTACCTTGGGGATCAAAGTCACAATTATTTCGTTGAGGTAGTAAGGATCAACCTCATCATTTAGTACTCCTAGAGTTGTTGCCGTAACTTCATTTCCTACTATCTGCCAATAGCGTTGATAGAACATTGGTGGAAGGCCATCGGGACCTAGAGCTTTGGTTGGGTGCATTTGTTTGAGAGCCGATAGAACCTTGTTCGAGCTTTACAATTCACATAAGGTAATGTTCATATCAGCTATCACCTCGGTACTACTTTGGAGGTTATTGATTCACATCGTATGCTACTTGTAGAAGAAAACAAGGAAATATAAAAGTCCCTAAAGATCTCATGTATAACTACTTCCTCCTTAACTACTTCTCCCTCTTTGTTTTTAATTTCCCTAATGTGATTTTGTTTCTGTCGATGGCTTGATTTTTTATGAAAAAAACTTGTATTCCTATCACCTTCTTTTAGCCACTCGACTCTTGCCCATTGGGACCATATTATTTCTTCTCGTGCAAGTATCTCCTCTCTCTCTTTTAAGAGTTCTGCAATAGTTGTCTTACGGTTATGTGTCAATGGCAGAGATTGGGCTTTTTTAATTAAGCTCTCCAACTTTTTTGCCCTTCTTATTACATTGCCAAATTCTTCTTTGTCCCATTTTTATAATACTGTAGCACAAGTTGTACTCCTTTCTATGATATTAGTGCTCATCGGTAGTGAATTCCAGCCCTTAAGAATCTGATTAGGTAGCCCAGTATATCTTGTCTATATGGCTTCAAAACGAAATCTTCTTTTAGGTCGACTCCCGTAACATTGTTGTTGAGGATAGCATATAATAGGACTGTGATCAGAGTTTATTCGAGCCCATGCTTTAGCTTTTGATGTCGGAAATAAATCCCACCAACTATGACTGGCAACATATCTATCTAATTTACATTCAATATAGTCTTCTCCCTCTTGTCCATTCGACCACGTAAAAAATAATCCTTCTTAGGGCATTTCAACAAGGTTGCAATAACGTAGAGTCTCATAAAAGGATTCTATTCTGCTATGGTGTATTATCTGACCTCCTCTTTTTTCGTCAAGTGATAGAATTTCGTTGAAATCTCCTCTGCACAGCCAAGGAAGATATGACTTTTCACGCAAACTTCTCATCATTTCCTACGTGTTTTGTAATTTTTTCTTTTTTCATTTAATGGGGTTTTCTGAAAGAAAAAATAGTGGCATGTCAGACTAGGGATGACGATGCATAAGGTCGGATAGGGTATTGGTACGACCCTACTCATACCATAGTTTAAAAAGTCGGACCCATACCCTACCCTAGACCCTTAAAATTTTTCATTACTAGATTCATACCCTTACCCTTAGGATCCGTAGGGTCTATAGGGTCTTACAGGGTCCGACCCTCGAATTAAATACAATATATTTTTTAATATAAAATTTAACTAAATCATAATGAATATATTAAAATTTATTAAGAAATATCTTATAGATCACTAAAAATAATTAAAAAAGTTAATTTCGTAGAATATATTTCAAAATATTTAAGAAATATATTATATTTTATAAATAAAAAATAATAATAATACATCTAATTAGAGTTTAATTATTACTTAGTTAAGATCTAGTTAAGGGTAAGGTCTAAATTAGGGTAAAAGGGTAAGGGTAGGGTAAAAATTCATAGATTCATACCCTACCCTCAACCCTACCTTTAAATATAGACCCATATCCATACCCTATCGTAGACCCAGTCAAAGTCAACAGACCCTCGATCCACGGGGTAAGAGTAGGGTCCGACCCGCAGGGTATGGGCATTTCTGCCATCCCTATGTCAGACACACATATTTACTATGTGATAGGTCAAACTCGCATGTCCACCTTGTGGTAGTTTATCGTGCTGCCATGTGCGTCGCCTTCTCTGACGTCAGCTCATCAATGTCGCGTCAGCGCTAACGCATGCGCTTACATCAAATATCGTGTCAACGCTATGTCACATTGACGTGGCATCATTTGTTTGGTCCACTCAATTGCCACGTGGACTGTCTGATATAATAAAAAAATATGTTACAGTTTAAACGACCAAAGTTTAATGAATTTACTTGGAAGTACAAATTTGATATTTGACACATAATTTGGTCTAATCAAGATAATTTATTGGTCATCGTTAAATTTTTATAATGTTGTTAGATATAATTTAGATTGATAAATTAATTAAGCCAACCCTAAATAAGTGGATTTCAAATTTATTGTGATCAATTAGATAATTAGATGTATTACGAGAACGTGATCAGTTATTAGATTAATGATTTAATTAGTAGAGAAGTGAAATAGGATAAGCTAGATAAAAAAATGAATAGAGGCTTTGAATTTTAAAACACATTCATCATTATAAAACTAAGGTGGAACTGATAAATTTTGACAAGAGATAAAGATCGTATCTTATTAAGAGATTCTCCAAAGGTCTACCTAAATAATTAAAAATGACTAGAGTGCAACTAGGGACAAAATGAAAAGAGTGATACTAGTGAACTTGGGCGACTTCATAAAACAAGGATAAAGAACAACAACAAAAAATGAGAGAAACGTGGAAGTAAAAGAAATCGACATCAAGGCTGATTATTAAAGCAAGGGGTAGAAAAAAGAAATATAAACCCATAAGTAGCTCTTAAAATAGTCTCCTCCAACACCGAAAAAAAAACAGAAAATAAAGGGAATTACCGAAACGAAAAGAAAGAAAGATAAAACATTGTTTTGATTTAAAAATATTTTTTTGGTTACATGAATAAAAACTGATATGGACAAACTTTTTTATTGATAGCGTAGTCATTAGATATCTAGTAATCTACCTTAGATAATTTTTTCTTATTTATAAAAAGATGTTTTATGTTTATAATTAGTTGTACCCCACAATAAAGAAGAGGAAGAAAAATGGTGAACTAGAATTAGATATAAAAGTGAACATTAAGTAAACTAGAATTACATAAAAATATGACAATAGTGAAAAAAAGAGAAATTAGCAGAAACTTCCTAGAAAATTAACAGAAGTTAGCATTAAGTTCAAAATGACTGCTACCAAATCTTCCTAGCTGTTTATATAAATTCTAACTCTTAGACTTTTTCTTTTCCACAACTCATTTTCATAGAAAACCTGAAATAAACAAAATTGTGAGCTTAGTTGCCTCTTTATGTACCATGAAATGTTTTGGTTCAAGTTGCTCACGTCCGACTTCTGAGAGGTGACGAGCTAGTTATTGTAATATCAACTTGGATTAATTAATTTAATTCATTAAGTTATTCTAATCGTCATTTATAAATACGAGAGAAACAAAGATCTCGGTAATTGGAAGGAAGCTGGAGCTTATTGGAGATCACGAATTGGAAGGAAGCTGGAGCTTATTGGAGATCACGAATGGGAAAAGAGATGGGGTTTTTATAAAAGGAGAAAGAGGGTAGAGTTTGGAGAAGACGAAAGAACAAGAAAAATTGACTACCAGCCCAATTAGGGGCAGTGATTTTTCCAATGTATGATTTGTTTTGGGTAAATGATAAATGTACTTTGGAAGTTAAATGCATGTATATAGAAAGTTTAAGTTATAAGATGAAATAACAAGGAAGCTGGCGCATCCTCGACAATAATAAGATGCATGTATATAGAAAGTTTAGGTAAATGATAAATGTACTTTGGAAGCTCATCACATAAGCAGCATAGCCTTGTTAAAATTTTCTAGCCTTCTGAAACCTAATCCTCCTTTCTGTTTCGGCCGACACATTCTTTCCCAACTTCTCCAGTGCATCTTATTTCTGTCGCCATCCTTACCCCAATAAAAACTGCAGAGTAGTTTCTCAATTCTATCGCAGGTGGTAGTCGGAAAAAGGAAGCAACTCATCACTCAGATCATCAGGAGGCCATGTAAAGACTAACGTCTCGCGATCAGGTGGTACCGCCATCTTTGCCATCGTATGAGCAGCTTGATTGGCCTCACGGCGCGCATAACCAACTCGAACTTGACGAAACTGGGAAAGAAAGATGTGACAGTCTTCCACTATCACCGCCAAGTCACTCCTATCCTGCGCGGACCTGCAAAATTGTTGAACAACTGGCAAGCAGTCAGACTCTATAAGAACTCTCTCCAAACCCAAAACACCAGCAAGCTCCAACCCAGTTCGTATCGCGAGGCCTTCCAATATAGTGGGATGATTGACGCTTGGGAAAGATCGCACAGCTGCCATAATGAAAGTGCCTGCATCATCTCGAACTACAACTCCAGTCTGACCACCTCCCTCTGACCGAATGCCTGCATCCACGTTAACCTTCGTCCAGCCGGAAGGTGGAAGTTTCCAATTCAAATCACCATGACTTGCCCTCTTATCAACCGTCGAATTTTGCATCTCCAAAGAGTCCATCCAATATCTAAAGCCATCGGCAAGCAATAGTTGTTTATTACAAACCACATCAGGTTGAAAAATATATAGGTTCCTCATTTTCCATAAAGACCACAAGCAAGTTGCTCTCCTGCTCCGTTCTATCCGATCACATCCTGCAAATAATGTTAGGAAGCCATTTTCAATACTTGTAATGAAATTACCGCCAAGATCAACTCCCACTTCGTTCCATATACTCCGAGCCCAATCACATTGGAAGAACAAGTGAACTACTGATTCAAATTCACATCCGCAGCCTGGGCACCCCTCCTCTATAATCATTCCGCGATACTTCAGATTCTCCCTTACCGGTAAATTATTGTCGAGGATGCGCCAGATCAGTGTTTTAATCCGAGGTGGACATAAAAGAGCCCAACACATTTTCCATAAATCTGCCCGAATTTGGTTAGTAGCATTCGCAGACTTCAATTGCCACCAATTATCAAAATCCAGTCTGTATCCGCTCCTCACCGTGTACTCTTTATTCATCGTTAGCCTCCAACGAAGAATATCAGGAGGACGTCTTCTACTTAAAATTATAGACCTAATGCGCAAGCTGTCTTCCTGGCCAAATATAGTGTTCACCAGATGTTCATTCCACCCTGAACCATCCTTATTCAACAACTCAGAAACCCAGCGGTATCGGTCCATTCCAGGTCGGACATATTCAGGCCGTCCTGTAGGCGACCCCGGAAGCCAGCCATCCTCCCAAATTCGTATAAGGCTGCCATTGCCTACTCGCCATTCTGAGCCTAACTGAAGAAGCTGCATGCTGGAGTGGATACTTTTCCAAGTATAGCTACCGTTACTTGCTGTTTCAACATCCCAAATAGAAAGGCGAGGGTAATATTTGCTTTTCAGAATCCTAGCCGTAAGTGACTCCGGATTTGTGAGCAACTGCCAAACTTGTTTCGCAAGCATAGCCTTGTTAAAATTTTCTAGCCTTCTGAAACCTAATCCTCCTTCCTGTTTCGGCCGACACATTCTTTCCCAGCTTCTCCAGTGCATCTTATTTCTGTCGCCATCCTTACCCCAATAAAAACTGCAGAGTAGTCTCTCAATTCTCAATTCTATTCTTGACAGGGACGGCCTCCAGAGAAGCATGCCTTGAGTATTATGTGATGGCCCCGGCAGTAGGAGCTACATGGTGAATTTACACTCTTCACCTCATCGCAGTGCTATCGGAGGTACTCTTTTTCCTATTCTGGTTTTTTCCCGAAGCGGCAGATTTTTCTGGAATAGGTTTTTTAACGAGACCCACGGCTGCAACTTCCGTCTTCAGACGAAGGGAGGAGTGTAATTCAATCTGCCGGTTTTATTGCCATCCGAATGCTTCCTATTTAGATTGTTTTTGTTCGAGGCTATCTTCTTATTCTGATGTATGTTTCGGTTATGATGTTCCCATGCTGTAACTCTTATTCCAAGTATCAATGAAATATTATTTCCGAAAAAAAAAAGTTATAAGATGAAATATAGTTATCAAACAGATCGTAGGATTTGAAATTTTGATTATTTTATATTCAAGTAATAAAATGATGTAAGCAAGGAGTTTTTAAATTATTATTTAGGTTTTTAGGTTTCAGGTTTTGTACCAAAATACACGAAAAAATTTATGTATTGGTGACTTAATCTAAGTCATAAATTTTTTTAGGTTAATTAATTATCTATGGCACAAACTAAGAAAATCAATTGGAACGATTTATGTTCATAAAATTAGGATTTTTATCTACCAAATCATAAATTTTTTTTATGTTTTTTGGCAAATTTGTTTTTATAAATACACACTTAGAGGAAATGGTTGAGGAAGTCTATCATCCTTTCTTTCACTTAATTTATTTTAGTTTAATTAAATATAGTTAAAACAGTATTGAGTTTCGCTCAAGTATATTGTTGTGATTTAAATTTACTTGTTAGGTTGCAAAATGAATAATTTATCTATTGTCTTAATTTTTTAATAGAAATGTAAAAGAAAATGAAAGAATAAGAAAAATTGGCGGTGACAGAAGTATAATCATAGTCTTGGGTTGTAGGCTTCATGTCAGTCGCTCTTTGTACTAGGCATATCTGTGCGACTATTTTGTTCAAAGACTCGCCCCACCTCTTGCTTCTTCCTTGATCTGCGTGACTATTTTTGGCCCAATCAATTTTATGTCCGCCTTTTATCTTCGTCCATGCCTCTCTGTCTCATCTAGGCTTTTTTCGTGTACCGTTTTAGTGTATTTGATCTACGATTTTGTATTCCTCGTTCGGTGTTATAATCTATTTATTTTAATATATATTTTGTACCAATTTAAAAAAAAACATGAATAAAATTTATAAAAAAAGGGCCGGCAAAATATGTGACCGGTGGACAAAGCAAGACCGATTTTGTCCTGGGCCGACATCTCGACTTATCCTCTACATAAACACAAAACTATTTTTTTTACAAAGTGAATGGAACATAAATTATTATGCAAAAATATATTATGGAAAATTTGACGTGAGACTAAAATTTATTTGCAGTGCTAAGTACCCGATAAATATATGGATACATAGGGAGGCGGGATATTAATTAACTGACTGTTAATTTCATCGGGATGACATGGGACTCCTCATCCACATCAGCCTCCTACTCCATACCAACCTCATCATCCACAGTAACCTCTTTCTCGATAGCAGTTGTCTCCACAAACTCCTCTTCCCTAGTCAAATCAATAATACCTCCTAGTACAGCCTCCTCCAGATGAGTCCCAATATCCTGACCAGAAAATTCACTCCCACAGAGTCTAAGAATAGTGGATTTTTCTTGGGCTGATAGACGCCTCTGGAAAACTTTGCCCTTCGGGCTCACAGTCATAAGGAGTATTCCTCTTTGATTAGGTTCAATAACAATCGTTACCATATCTTGATCAACATACATTTCAAACAAGAACATCAAATCTTCATTATTAGTGATCTATAACCCCCCTTTCGACTTATAACGGCTGAGAGCACTCTCTATTGGAAAGGCTTTGTAAACCATTTGAACTAGATAGGCAAAATAATATTGGTCAAGATTGACATTGTCGTAAAATTTGGACTCACCTTCGAAGATCAGTTCCAACAAAATCTTCTTGCTCGCCATTGTTCCCATACAAACCCAGTAACCAAGAAACTATGGTCTCCTTGCTCGATAGAGGGGGAAACTATGCAGGGATGAGAGGCGCGACGGAGAACCTCCGATTAGGGCTTCGACGGTAGGTTCGTGAGAGAGGGGGAAGGGGAGAAATTGCATGAAGTTTGGTAACTTTTTGTTTTTAGAAAGTTGAAAAAAAGTGAAAATGTTAAAATGGGTTAAAAGTTAAAGAGGAGGTATAATTG
>SOPF01025874.1:3750-27100 GCA_012979155.1 Hypericum perforatum
TGAAAAATTAGCCATTTTTTTAGAAATCAAATTTTCTAAATAATTGTATCGTAAATAGCGAATCACATATTTTTAGTCACATCATCTTGTAACAATCAGGACACACTCCAGGACCTTTTGCACTCGGAAAAGATAGTATTGAGGAAGGAGTGAAACCATGTAGACCATAAATACAAGATGCCCACAAAGAGAAAGGATTACTTGGGAATTTCCACACCCCCTTGAGAAGCAAGGCATTGTTGTTTAGAGTTAGGTTCTCAACTCCCATACCACTATAGTTCTTAGGGCAGCAAACCACCTCCCAATTAATTAAAGATGTTTTTCTATGTTTTGAATAGCCAGACCATAGAACCTTCTTAGCCTTTTGTTCAGTTGCTTTCCGATTCCATAGTCTATAAATGTCGCTTGAGCAATGTCTAATTCGTACTTATCAATTTGAGATTTGATGCGACTGAAAACACTATGTACATTATGGTGTTATTTTTTCTCTGTAACCGGATGGTATCTAGAAACTAATCCACATGCCAATCGAATTTTTTTTTTTTATAGAAATCTTCTTCGAGCTGACGCCACGGAACGTATATGTGACGCGAGTAGACGACTAAGACCAAGTTATCAACAGAAAAATGCTGAAGGTTGGGTTACTAATTTATTGCCTGATTCATATTGGTCTTTTGTTGTTTCCTTATAGTTAACTGCGGTCGTGTGTTGTGTGTCTATTTGACGGATTATATATTAATTGTGGTTGTGTCTCCTGTGATCTATTACGGATTATATAGTAATTGCCATGTCAACTAAATCTTCGTTTGTCAAAAGAAGATCCGATTAATAATAATTACGGGAAAAAAGAAACACATTTAGCACTACTTTATTCAGTCGAAACTCTGATTTTTTGTTGAAGTCAAGATTGTGGTGCTGCTGCTGCTTATCTCATGTTTGATTACTTCATGTTTAACTTTTAATCAATAAATTTATATGGAACTACCAATCCTTTTCAAGATCCGAAACCAAATAGTTTAAACTTGAAAAGAATATTTATTTTTGGGTGATATCATGCACTTTAATTTACATGTAGAAATGATCGCCCATTTCTAGAATTCGGTATACTTTTCCATCATCATATTACAATACCCTCAATTACGTTGTCGAGTTTGCTAGGAAACTGATTGGAAGTAATATTTGTAACATGTGATTTGATCTTTGCAACGAAAAGTCAAACTCAGTAACTTTATTTGAGGGTCATTTTTTGCACGATTATGTAAAGTCGGAATATTTTGATTGAATGGTATTTTGTAGGCCAAAATTCACATGTACTAATTGTAAGAAACACGCTATTTTTTAATATATAGATACAAGTTGAGTGAGTAAATTTCCTGGCGACTACTTTAAACCGGTTTTGATGTGACTAAAAGACGCCACAATGTAAAAGAGTTTTATATCAAATAAATTGCTTATACAAATTACTTCATTTTAATTTTAAAAAATTATGTCTGGATTTTAAAATGCAACATTTTAAATAATTATCAATAAAATTTATCATTATTTAATAATTTCATCTTATTCAAATCTTTATTATTCGATCTATTAAATATTACAAATAAATCAAAAAAGTTTTTTTTTTTTTTTGAGATCCTATTCTAAATCCTATTCTATTACATCAGAAATATTCATGCCAGGAGTCAAACCTTGGACTTCACCCCACATGAGTGGGAACAATGCCACTGGACCAAATGGTCACTCGGCATCAAAAAAGTTTTCTTCGCCTCTTCCTACCGTACGCTATTGTCTTTTGCTTTTACCTCTACCGCCACTTGTGTTCTAAACGCGTCAGCTATCTAATCTATTTTTTAATTCTAAAGTAAATAATACTCACAAGAAAATAACAATACTCACAATCACACGTATGATTTATTACTACGGACAGTGTAACAGTACGTTTCTTAAGGATGTTTTAACTCGCATGGATAACTAATCATTCGTAAATGTTTTTTTTTTCTTGAAAGTTGATTTCCAAAAATAAAAAACGTAAGTTTTAGAGTAAATTATTCTCATGCTCGGGCCTAGAATCTTATAGTAAATATTTGAATTTTCTAACCTAGAACATAAAGCAGAGTTCGTATTTGGGTTACTCAATTTAGTCAAGCGAACTTATTTACTTGTTATAGAATGAATATTCCCTAGATTACTTATTATAGAATATTAAATAAGGTAGGTGCGGGTTGTTTGGTGTCCTAGAGCTCGTTTAGAGTTAGATGATAAATAAGTAAGTTATCGAGTCTACTACAGTTCAATCTCTGACCATGTGTATTAATTATTTACACCCTACGTGGATTCTCCTGGACTGGGAAACGAAAGTTAAGAACTGCTAACGTTTTATATTATTTTGTTTTAAAAACCTGTTTTCATACCTAAGATTTGAAATTAATAAGGACATAAATTCAATCACAAACAAATACTTTATAATACAGATTATCCGAATTCTTCTAAAACTTCGGGAAAACTTGAACTATTTGAATTTAAATAAAATAGTCACTTTCATTTGAATTCTGAACTGATCAACCTTTTTCTGCCTGTAGACCATTAGGAGAGGCCTTGACCTTTACAGAATTAATTTCTAAACGTGACAAATCTGTTTTATCTTATTTCAGTCCATTAGTCAATATCGGCATTCTGGAGTGAGTTATCTTAGCACACAAATTTGAGATCCCTTTGGATTTTCCAAGAAGAAGAGAGAGCTAATCATATTTTAAGACTAATAGATGGGAGGTTGATAAGAAGTTTCGGGTCATGATAATTGAGATCACAGAAATATTACTTACTTATTAATTTTTAATATATTTACAAAATTTTATGAGACTAAAATTAATTTGATTTAATAAATTTGAATAATATGCAGTATAAAAAATAGATGGGAGTTGTTAAGGGAACATGGAGTTTCGTTGTAGCTTAATGTTGGGGCCCCCAATTTTAGATCATTCACGTCCTGTATACATCAAATAAAGAAAATTTTGATTCATATTCTCAAATACGAAACTCCATCTGCTCGTAATTGAACATTGAATGTCATGAACCTCAGTTGAGGGAGTTAACATTAACAATTAAATACTATCGAGTCAATTGAATCGAGCTGAAATCCGTCGATCTATCAATCAGTAGTGATTAAAACCAACCCACCAAACTAATTAGCTTGTAGCTAGCCCACCATGCACCAATCTTTTCTCATCAATTAGCCGATGTGGCCCAATTACATTCCAATTATTATTTTATAGAAATCAATAGTAAAATATTCTCCCCCTAAAGCAAGAAAGTAATTTGAATAGAAGAGGAAAGAAAGAAGGGGGAAAGTGGGGACTTGCGATAAATTTAAAAAGGAGTGGGAATTGATTAGCATGGGAGATCCTCATGTGGAACAAGTCCACCTCCCACCCATGGAAGATCTTGCCATAGAGAAAGGAATAACGACACAATCTAATGGCTTTCTAACTTGTCTGCGAGGTTGGGCCCCAACAAGAACAACTGTCCAACACAATTGCTTCAACTGTGTCTTGGTATGTGTGGGTGTGTGTGTATATATATATATGTTAATTATCACTAAACTATATCAAATATTTTAACATAATCAAAAAGTCTTGAATTGATACGGTGGTAAATCGTAATTGCGCTAAAATTTCCTAATGAGATATATAGCATCTGTTGTGGTTCAATCTAATTTATATTTAAATTATTAGTTAATAGAATGAATGTTTGAATATTATGGTATTTCAAAAATATAATTGATGGCTTGATTCAAGAAACATATGCGTATAAAATATCGGTTTTGCAAGATATGCCCAAGATATGGTTGAAGACCGGGATTAGTATATAATATGATTTGGCTTACCTCATTTCCCACATATCTGAATATTCCTTTGTTTAGCAACTAATCTCACCTTTTACTATTCTAACATCATTCCTAAAACATGGTCAAGATGGATCGCTATCAACACAAGTTATTTTTATAATCATGTGGGTGGAGAATAATAACAAAGAAGCTTCATCTTAAGTGCTGAATAATCACATTTCTATTTGGATCTAACATTATTATATTATACTATTATATGGAAGACTTCTGTAGTGGATGTGACTAGGCACCAACACTTAACTTTTTTTAATGCGTTGTAATGTAACGTATACAACCTTTTTTCCACATAATTGAATATTATTTGGTCCCTCAATTGAGAACAATGCATGAGTCCACTGAATTATTAGCTGGCCAAATTAAATAATGTTAGATATGCAATTTAAGTATGCAGTGGTAGATAATTCTTTGGGTTGAACCATCAATAAATTATCCACACGATTTGTGTAGTATTTTTAAATTAAGATAATTTTTTTAACAAATATATAACATAATTTTATTTTCAATAATTCGAACTAAATTTTTTAGTTGAGATGAAATAATTTTGTTTCAAAATTTTAGTAGCCTTTTTCCTTTCAGGTGATTTGCAACCATCCTTCTTTGACTTTGGCTGTTGCAGTTAAATATTTTATTCTTTATCCCATCTTGAAGGGCGGATTATTATTGGGATAATTACATATATGATTCCAATATATAATCAAATAGACTTTGATGACCCTAACATTTTTTTTAACAAATTCTAGAGCCCCAACAATTTAATTATTATTATGTTTTCGGATTTTTTTAGTCTTGATGAATTGTCCACATTAGATGATTAAAATGCCCTAAGCCAAAGACAAAAAATATCTTCTTCGTTTACATTCACATTTTCCTTTCTTCCACTTTATCTTCTTCCCCTAATCTTCAAATTAAAATAAAACTCAAAATCATATATTTTTAATAAGAATTAGAATTGATTAAAAATAATCTAACTATGAAAACTCTAGTTACTTATAAACCCTAAAATCTAGAATTCCCAAATCGTCTCCCCCTCGATGTCCTCCTAAAGTTCGTCCCTAAACCTCTCTCCTTCATGGCCGTCCCTCTCCCTTCCTCCCTGTCCGCCCCTAAACCTCCCCTCCCATGGCCGTCCTCTGCCTAAGCTCTTCTCTTCACCTCCCTATATTTTCCCTTGCATCTACCTATGGCAACCTAAATCACAATCACAACCTTTTGTACTTTTAAATCAATGTTATGTTGTTTTTATTTCGGAAAATCAGATTTTGATGTTGATGTTATGCACTCATCATATCATATATTTTTGAACAGTAATTTAATGATGATGAAAATTCAATTGGACCCTTATTAAGTAACTTTTTCGATTTTCTCCTCCAAACAAACTACCCCTCTTCCTTGAAACTTCCCGATTGTTCCCCATGTCCTGTCAGTTCCTCCTCATCCGGTTAGTAGGAAAATTACATGGTCCTCAAAATCTGTTTGATTATAATTTAGGATTCTATATGTAATTATCCCAATATTATTTGTACTACTTGCCCCAAGTGGGAGTATAATAGCAATCTTCTAATTAAATACCCATAAACGACCATGTAAGTCTCATTAATTAAACCAAACAGAATCCTTCTTTCGGTTTACTGGTGTATCTTCTACAATATTTTGAAGATCTATTCCATAATTGGTTTTTCAATTAATTCAAGATAGATTAACAACAAATAATCAGACGCATCAACTTTAAGTGATACGAACATATTGGTGATAAATATTTATTCAAAAAATATGTTATCATTTTAAATCTTATGCGACTGAAATTCGGATTAATTGACTTAATAGGTGTCCGAATACTATTATAATCTAAAATATATATATGGATTGCATGAGATTGCTTTTGTCTTACTTTTCTATTATTTTCTTATCAGATTGACTTCGGGGATCACGTTAATCTATATATATATGAAACAATGAAACCCTAATTTCTTCGTCATGTCATATAGATGCGTTAATATTATACCTTGGCGTAACCCACTGTGCCTACTATAAAAGCGAGACAAAACCAACATTAAATCCTTGCATCACCGAGGACTAAACCTACCACCAAACCTTCCCATAACTCTCTCAACTTTTCCACCCAAAAAAATGGAAACCATGGAAGCCTCTAATACAAATCTTTCCTCCACAATATTGATCCAAGCAAATAGCCATTCCTTGGAATCTTATTGCACCAAGAAGCTCAAACTATTTGGATTTGAGCTTAACCCACATGAGAACAACTCTAACAACTCCCACAACACCAACCAAATCTCTGCTACTCAAGATATTAAAGGGTCACTAAAGAGAGATGAGAGTGTCAACTCTTCATCAACTACGGTATCATCAGATAGAGAGAAGCCGCCAAATTCCCCAATACTCAAGAGGAAAAACCCACCTCTTGATCTTGAGAGGAAGTTTGAGTGCCAATATTGTTTCAAAGAATTTGCAAACTCTCAAGCCTTAGGGGGGCACCAAAATGCTCACAAGAAGGAGAGGATGAAGAAGAAGAGGCTTCAGCTCCAAGCAAGAAAGGCCAGCCTAAGTTGCTACCTTAAAAACCACAGTTTCCAAGATAATTACAGTGCCCCACCAGCTGCTACTTGGCTGATCTATGACCCTTCTTCTTCTTCTTCTTCGTGCTGCTCTTCCCTTCATGATCATCCTGATCAATTCACTCTCTATGAGGATCAGCCCTCTTCACAGATCAGTTTCAATCCAAACTTTGATGGGTCATCCCAGTCCAAAGTTTTGAAGTGGTATAACCCTTCACCAGTTGCTCCTCCTCTTCCTCCTCAAGATGTTGTTTTGAAGAATTCCAGTAATATTAATGGCTTCCATGTAATTTCAAAGCTGCCTTGTAAGCCTTTGGAGCTTCAGTTGGGCCTCAGCTTGCAATCCAATAACAACCGGAGCTCCTCAAGAACAGGAAATTAATTAAGTTGTACCTTTTTTATACACAATATAGAGAGGCTTAATTATGATTTTTTTTTTCATTTTTCTTGTTTCTTCTGGTTTTAGTTACATGTCTTCTTGATGAGGTTTGGTATTTAGCAGATGAAGGGACAAAAGGGAAAAAGGATAATGGAACAGATAAAATTTCCATGAGAATGTACACCTTTTGAGGAAATTTGATACGGGAAGCATACAATTACAAAAATTCTAACATGTCATTAAAATAGATTGATGTTATGTTATGGTTTGTCATTGCTCACATAACATCATTTTATCATACTTTAATTCAATTTTTTTTGAATCATATAGGAAAATTCCAACTTGTATAAGATATCTTATGCGTATTATTTCTAGTCCAACCTAATCTATGCTTGGAGGAATATTAATGGAGATTATCATTAGCGTAATACAAAAGGAAGAAAAAAAATTCTGATCTACTGTATTCAACAATTTTTTATTTTTGTGTGTGTTCATGTTACATTGAATTTCGCATGTCGATAATCACATGGTAAAAGAATATATCAACTGGCACAGAAACATTCCGTAACAAATCAATAAGACTTTTTCGTTACCCTGAAAAAGTGAGAGCGCTCCTGCACGAACCTAATTTAAATTAGATGCATCAAATACTTGCATCAACCACCAAAAAAATTATTTTTATCTAATTAAGAAATTTTGAGTTTAAAATATATTAATGTTAAATATTTTGTTAAAAATATATGTTGCAATTTTAAATTTATTATAGCCGTTAGAACTTGGTAGCAGATTTTATGAATTTGTTTAAGAAAAATGATTGATGTGCAACCTAGCTATTACAGTTCGTACAAGCCTTTAGCAATTTCTTGAAGAAAAAAATAATTTACTGCTGTATTAACATCATCGCTTTGAATTATTCTTCATGGTACAGCTACAGCTTGATTAATTAGCTTTGTGAAAATGATGGCATGACATATATTTCAGCTCATTTTAATCATAGTTGGATATGAAATAAACAGCTCATGGATCATGAAGTTAAGCTTAGAATAATTATGACATCGTCTAACTCATATTTAATTAAACTATATATCTGCATCCAACTTGGTACGATAGAAGCTTATTGCAGTTTTTTTTAGATAACCATCAAGTTACATAATCTAATTAGCAGTTAAATAATTAAAATTATATGTTAATTCAGTCATGCCTTTTCCTAATCACCCATAAGTTAATATTTGAAAGTTACAAATATATAGTTAAAACTTTCGACATACTTGGACTTTGAGTGAACACTGCACCGGTAAAACCTTGTGATATTTTTAAGCGAGTTGAACCCCATTGTCACCATAACTTAGCATTTACCGTCTAGATCACATAATAAAGACTAATGGTTATTTTTTTAATTGATATTCAGATATTTACAGTTGAATCTTAGAATACGATCTTTGAATGATGACAAATTTTCTAAACTAAGTATTTGAATGTTATTAATAACTAATGGGAGACGAATGATTATATCTCGTACATGAGTTTGATAAAGCTTTGATGCTAACTCTTACGTAACGTCACCGTCAATTATATGATTTAATTTGTTGGATTGATACAGCTTGCTGGTTAGACCAAACAACCATTGATTAAAGTGATATAATATAAGCAAATTTTTATTTTAATACTATGTGGTACACAGATTTTTACTTCACTAATTCGTGGTTTAAAATAAATAAAATATATCCAACATATTTCAGTTTTTATCAAAAATAAGTTTCGAATAGCTCAAATAGCTATTCGTGTTTTTTTGTCAAAACGACGCCACTTGATATTGTACGTGAAAATTCGGTTGGGATAAGTGGACATTTACATGGCACATGAATGATTATCAAAACAATTTCATGCCTTGTCTCTTCTCTCTCACTCTTCATCTTCTTACTCTAATTTCCTTCCAATGACAACCATCCATGGTCAAAATCGAACAACAAAAAAAAAAATCATCTCTCCCTACCACATCTCCATGCACCCAAAGCAACATGAGTAATTAGTTACTTAAAAGAAAAAAAATACACGAACATATTAAATATAGTTGTCATCATCAAGATAGAAAAAATTGCTCCCCAAAAACATTCAAACATATTGAGCACGCACCATTTCTTCACCTCTCCGCAAACACGAGTTTCCCCATCTCTGGATAGATAATTTTTTAAAAAAAAATAAAAAGAGAAATTACTCCATTTCTCATTCAAGTAAATTGGGCATGTTCTTTGTGTTTTAAATCACATGGGTAATCAAGTAAAAATCTGTTATACCAAAGGATATTAAAGTGAAAATTTTCCTATAATATATTTCAACTTCAATATTTTGGCGAACCTCCCCTAGCTAAGATTTTTTTGTTCCTCGTAAGTTAGATAGATCTCCCTCAATCACATAAATAATCAAAAAATGATAAAATCATTTTAGATTAAATATTAAACAAAAATTTCAAATTTGAATAGTTAAATGCACAACATAATTGGTAGTCCAATAAACTATAGGCTAAAGCCCAAATTAAACTCTACATTATATCGTCTCAGCCCAACATGCAAACATTGCCAACAGGAAATTTGGGTCGGCGGGATGTCCACGAGCCCACTTTTGGCGCCTGGCATGGCCGGTGCTTTGAAGTGGGCGCTCTTCCTATGTATCATATAGATTAATTGATTGTGTTATTCGAGTTTGCTTCCTAAAAATATTAATATTTGGCATATACAACTTTTTCATATTTGTACGGACAATTTATTCGATTAAAACCGAATTAGTTTTACAGACAAACAAATCAAAGATAACGTGTGAAACAGTGAAACGTGGAATGTTTGAAGTTGACGAAACAAGAGAAACACATGAAGCCAAAAGTCGAGCTTTTCCAGGTAAGTGAAATGGCTGTCATCAATCAAGGCAGCTTGTAAAGGAGAAAAGCCATATGTCACGGATCATACCGACGCCTACAATTTGTATCATATTTAATTATTCAAAACAAGTAGGACACGTGCATATCATTTTTTAAACGATTATATTACTCTTCGAAGATTAAAGAATCTAATTTCCTAAGAAATAGTAAATGAAAAGTATTTTTTGGCCGTAGATATTTGAAAATGATAATAGTAAATTATGGTTTGAATAAACATATATGTACAAATTACTAAATAATATAAAAGTCGAGAAATAATATTCTTATGACATGATTTGCACAAGTATAATGTCACCTCTTTTTACTTTAGTTCTTCGGTAGTAATCTTTTTTTTTTTGATATTACTTCATATTTAATTGTATGAGGTAACAATTTAACTGTGTGCTCTTAAATTCTTATTATCTGCCTTATATTTTCAGATTCATGTGGTTAAAAAAATCTTGAAGGTACAACGCCCAATCGCGAGTGCATTATAAAGTAGTATTGCACTCATTTCAAACCTTTGGTGGTGTAGAACTTCGACTCTTATGAATATGAAAAATGATATGATATATAGAGAGATAAGTGGAGAGCTCAAATAATAGTATAAGTTAAGAGAATCATTTAGAATGAAAAAGGATGGTTATTTTTATAGGGAGTTTATGACATCCAATATTCATATTTGGAATTAATATGATCATTAACATAAGGTTACAAAATCAATAAAATTTCAAAATAAATAGGTGTATCTAAAAGTAGAAGAACCTTTTAAAGCGTGGGCTTGTCCAAATTGAGGCCCAACGAATTTTTGAGCTTAAAATCGTTTCAACAAATCTGGTCCATTTCTAAAAAAGATAAGGCCATGAAATTTGGAATAATTCTTATAGAACACAATTCTGTAATTTCTAAGTGTATCATCTTTAAGCCAATTTTTATTCACAACAAGAATTAATTTTTATTTACAATAAGAATTGATTTTTTTTAAATATTTTCAAAAATACTCAAAATCAAATGATGTGCCTTTAAAATTTTCTATTAATTGCATCATTGTCTTCCATTAATTAAAAGCTAATTCTCCTACATTAGATATCTCTATTGAAAACTAGTTTCGGACGAAATGAAAGAAGTCCATCACTACAACCTACAAAAATAAATTAAATTTCTTATTGATTTAACTCGCTTAAGTCGCTACTAAAAAAGTTTACCTTACGTAGAGTAATAATTAATTATTGTCGGAATAGGTGTATATTTCGTTGTTTTCGGTTTCGACGACCTAATCCATCATAAGCAAGCCAACCTCGAGTAATGGCTAAATATTGCAAGTGCAACAGATTGGGATCATCGACTCATAAAAAAAAAAGTTGCTGCAACATTATGTGTAATAATTTAGTGTCATCATATCGATATTTGAAAAAAAACTGTTTATAGTCTCTTATTTAAAAAAAAAAAACAATTGGCGGTTAATAAATTATACGCAAATAAACTAAAGACGGCATGCCAAGAAAAAAAAAAGGCTTAATTAGATAGTTCCTGTAAGATTATTCGTGTATACTATGCCCGAATGTTTAACGTTAAATAATGACTGAGTTGATTTTTAAATAAATAATTACTATATTCGCTCCGTAAAGCTGATCATTTTTTACACCTATAATTATAACAGATAAATTTAACTCAGGAATTTTGTCTACTATTCTGTATATTTAATCATTAGGTCAAATGTATATTTTTTTTTTTGATAAAATTTAGTTGTAGTTTAGAATACGACGAAAGATGGAATGGCAACCAAAAGTAAAGCATTCTTGTACCTCGATACGGTATCCAATAACACAATTACACAACCATGCCTTTGAGTGAACTTGAATGATTACAATCACTAAGTGAATCATCTTTGTGTTCCCAATCAGATTATCTAAGTAATATTAAATTATTGCCTGCAATTAATCTTAGTGCCGAAAATGGAGAACCAAAAGTTAAATTATGGAAACAGATCAAATCTTATGTGTCCAAGAAAGAAACTTGTGATCAATTGGATAAAAAGTTTTCTTTTCCAATCCAACCTAACCCTGATTGCGATTTCATTATATTTTCCTGACACGTGCGAAATGTCAGCATCCGAAGTCACAAAATAGTGAAGTGAAATAGCTAATCGAAGATTAGATTATAAAATAATAAAAAATTGAATAATGATTTTAAGGTACCAAGTCACGTGCCTCACACCTCACGATTCGAATTCCTCTCTCCGTCAGCTATCTTACAAAACAACGCAGGCCCCACAATCTCGATGTAATTGAGACACTAATATAATATAAACTTTCAGACACACTAATAATAATTACCCCCGCTGCGTGAAAATTGCGAAAAATCATAACTTAGTCCTGATAAAACACGTCATAATACTAACAAATTTTGATAGGGTCCGTTTTGATCACGAGATTGTTTAGCATTCCATCATACGCATTGCACATTAATCATATTTTTTACCAGACTGTACAATATTTGGTAACCGATATTTAGTTCTCGTATTAGAATCTAGCCGAGATTAGTAACATTGCTTATTGAATTTCTCTTTTGGTAATCCGACGCTATCGAAAGGATAATAATCCTCTTAGGCTGTAAAGTTTTGTTATAACAAAATTTTACTCGGCCAAAAATGTCACCATAAAAGTTTGAACACATTGCAATAGTCGGTTTACTCGTATCAGTAAACATGTCTTGAAATAATTTTTCTAATTAACTTGCTCTGGCAGGAGATATGGAAACTCATTTTCGCATATTGACATCTAAGACGAAAAAAAAAACATAAGATGGAGAACCCCGTCAAGGCGTCAACGTAAGAAGGAAATGAAATTATGTAAATGCTAGATTTGCCTAATGAGAAGAACATTCACTCCTATTCATACCATAGTATTTATTTGGAACATCTTGCTAAACAGAATAAAGTATTTGTTGTTAATGTTTATTTTGTTTCCGAAATATGATATGATTGTGACGATTCTAAAAATCTCGGCATTAAACACAACAAACCAAATATTGCATATTTAATTACCATGAACAATACGAATGCAGTCTGAAATATGTGGACAGTACCTTTAATTTTTACACCAATGGATGTAGATAAGCCTAGTCACAATATTTCAGAACGTATGTACAAATCTGGTCATCAAACACAATTTCTGAACCAAAATCGTGATTACCCACCAATGAGTACCTACCTGGTCATTTGTTTTCCATCTGAAAAATAAACTTAATTTCCGAACTTAGTGCAAAATTTTCTAGAAAAATGAATAATATGGAGCACTACTTCAGCCTTTCAAAGATATGAAATCAGACCATACAACATTCATTTATATAAGAAGACGTGAAGAATATTGAGAAAAAAAACACCATGGTAAGAAATATTAACTGTCAAATCTAAATGTAGTGGAGATAGTAACTTATTTTCACATATTGACATTTAAGAGAACAGAAAACCATATCAGCCGAAGAATGAAATAAAATAAATGTTAGATTAGAAGAATAACGCTCACCCATGATCTTGGTATTTTACAAATGAAAGCTGGATAAACCTAGTCACATTACTTCAAAACTCGTATATCAATATAATCATGAAAACACAATTTAGGAACCAAAAACATAATTATCCACGAAATGGAGTAATTTTTTTGGTTTAAACCGCTGAGTATTCAAACTAATGGACAAATTAATTTAGTTCAGAATTGGATAAAATTTAATGTAATAAAATTTTCACAACAAATATTTAACACTGTTACATTATAGAATTTGATATTTTACCAATGGTTTCACTCTCTAGCCTATTTAAAAAAAAAACTTGATTTTCCAACTTTTAGAAATTCTGTAAAAAAATATGGGAGACGAAAAAAAACATGAACCATAAGAATTAAGATATAAGAAAACAAAAAACAAAAGGGTAAAAATAAAAAATTACATGTCTGCAAATAATTAAATTTCCCCTCCAAATTGTCGTTGGTTTGTCTTTATTCCCCTGACCCTCTCTCTCTCTCTCTCTCTCTACAGAAGTTTCTATATCTAAAAAAAAAACTTTCTATCTCTAGGCTCCTCCTTCTGGTTCGGTTCTCTCCCTCTGGACAAGGGGAGGGAGAAGGCGTAGAGATCTTCGACGAAACGGTGGCGGTTAAAGTGAGGGAGCGGAGAAGCAGTTTTGGGGGTTTAGGGTTTGGGGTGAAAAATGCCGGGCCACCGATCCAAGTCGGAGAAGCGGGATGACCCGAAGAAGCAGCTCCAGCTCCGGCGGGACCCTTACGAGGTGCTCGGCGTCTCCCGTAACTCCACCGACCAGGAGATCAAATCCGCTTACCGAAAAATGGCTCTCAAGTAATAAATATTTACAGTTTTGCCTCGGCCGACCCGTCTTTTTTTAATTTACCCTGTTTATTGGTTTTTTTCTTTTTGAAAATTCTATTTTTACATTGAACTCGAAACCTTGTTTATGAGAATCCGGCTTCTTCGTCTTGGTGAAGATTCTGTTTTTTTTTCTTCCTCGAGGAGATTAGTGGGAAGGTAGCTGGTTTAGATTTGTCGGAGTTGGAGAATGAACGGGGAATAAGTGTATCGATAAGGGGCTGTGCGGTTTAGGAGATAGCTTACTTGCCAAATTGGGATTTTCTTTGTGTATATATTGGGTCTACGCTAAGTTGCGGTATTAGGTTTTTTTGGTTTTTCGGGGTATTGCAGGGAAGGAGATCGTGAGTTTGGGTGTGAATGGTTATTTGTGGAGTGTTAGTCCTGTGCTTGTCATAAAAGGGAATTTTCGTGCAATTGATGTGGCTCTATAGATGATTTAGAATCGTGGTACTTTTGAGATTTCGATGGGAGTTGATGAGCTCATGAAAATCGCACGGGAAGAAAAGAGTGTATGTTATGGATTTTAAAGTAGGGTTAATGTAACTAGCTGCTCTTGAGTCGTTGAAAATGATGGCGAGGGGTGCTGTAGTCTAGGATGTAGTTGGAAATTATGTAGGATTAATGTAGCCAGCTGCTCATAAGTTGTATTTGCAGCTTTTTAGAGGGTAGAATTGTGTATAAGAAGCTCGTCTGAACATTACCTCTATAATTTCCTATTCTTTGACTGTAGTCATTACCTCGAACTCAACTAATTAATGGTGTAGCTCTTGAAATGCTTCTAATATTCTGTCACAGGTATCATCCTGACAAGAATGGAAATGATCCTGAAGCAGCTGATATATTTAAAGAAGTTACTTTTTCATATGACATCTTGTCCAATCCAGACAAACGACGCCAGTATGATTCAGCTGGTTTTGAGGTTAGACACATGGAACAATTGCTGGTGTTTAGCTTCTAGCGGGTTACTACTTTCCATCAATGTTCCTGATTTTCCAACAGTCTGTCCTTCTCTTTTATAACTTAAAACTATCATAGTATCATCAATTGTAAAAACCAATTTTGGGTGATAGTTTTGATGGGGATAACGTTGTCATAAGATCAGGCTGTTGAATCAGAAAGCCAAGAACTAGAGCTGGATCTTTCAAGCTTGGGAGCCGTGAACACTATGTTTGCAGCACTTTTTAGGTAATTTTTTTTACCTCTATAGGCTAGTAGCCATTTCCTGATCCTTTTGCAATAATTTTCTTGACTTTTCTCTGCTGTATTGGTGCAATCTCTGCACTCTGGCCGATAAATAATAGCAAACTTGGTGTTCCCATAAAGACCACTGTGTCAGCAAGTGTCTTAGAAGAGGCACTAAATGGAGCAATTACCATTCGTCCACTTTCCTTGGGGCAACCTATTTCTAGGAAGGTGAGGTAATGGTAATTATCAAATTCAGGTTTCAGTGGCTTTCACCTTTGGGAATGCTCATTGGAAGGTCATGTTTCTTAATCAGGTTGAGAAGCAAGGCGCTCACTTCTATTCGGTTGCGATAACAGAAGAGGAAGCAAGAGAGGGATTGGTCTGCAGGGTACAATCATCTGAAAAAAGCAAATTTAAGGTATCGACCAGATATGCCAACTTCAGCTTATGAAAGTGGCCTTTTAACAAAATCTGTCGTCTTAGAAGCATTCTGGTGTTGTGGTAAGTGGCGGGTGCACAGGGTGGCATGTATATGCTAGGATTGTCATGTATTCCGCATATAGACTAGCATGTTTCTTGACGAGAGACTACTACGATGGTGTTATTATCTCCAGGTGTTGTCTCTGAAGGAAATATGAAGACTCCTGCAGTTTCTCTTATTTGTAAATTTTTGTTTGAACTTTTATGTCCTGCCACAGAAATTGGTGGTGTTAGCTTTCTGCTTTGGCAGATGTATGAATCTTGTCAAAACTGTTTGATTGGAGTCGTATGGCTTACCCATGGAAGGGTACGATTCTTCAAAAATTGCTGTCATGTTTTACACGTGAAATTCACGACTGACTGGTACCCTGACTCTGTCCTCGGCCCTTGGTGAAATTTGTTCTTGCTTTTCTCTCTCTCACTCTTCTGGTCTCCAAATAAACAATTATAAGTTGTTGGCTTCACTAAAGTGATTGATGAGGCCCAAGTCCTTTGTACAGGCTATTGGGGAATTTGCTGGCAGAACCTTTGTCAATTGACAGCTTATAGGTGACATTTATACCTAATTGACATGTGATGGGTTGTCTTTGCAGTTGCTGTACTTTGACCGAGAAGAAAGTGGTGGATTAAGCCTTGCTCTACAGGTACTGATCACCAGCCTTATCATTTGTCTGTGTTTGTCCATTTGAAAACTCAAATACGAAGACAACTGTGTTTGGGTCTTCTTGGATAAATTAGATCAACTGATAGAAACAAGCACTTGCAATTCCAGTGACATTGCTAACATGAATAAGTAGTTTTTCATGTTGATGTTGATTTGGTTCTGAGATTTATAATCAGCTTCATGCATTCGATGCTTCTATGTCTTATACAAACTCTCACCACTCGTTTTTTAAACTTGCATAGGAGGAGAGCACGAGAACAGGGAAGGTAACGTCAGCTGGAATGTACTTTCTGGGCTTTCCTGTTTATCGGCTGGATCACACAATTAACTCGGTGAGTCAGTGGGTTCTAAATGACAGTCTCGTTTAAACTTGTTTTCCGCTTTTTATGTTCTCTGGAACATTATTGATATGGCTGTTGGCTATTACCTTAGATTGCGGCAGCAAAGGATGCTGATGCTGCTTTCTTCAAAAAGCTGGATAGATTTCAGCCTTGTGAAATTACAGAACTGAAGGCCGGCACCCATTTTTTTGCCGTCTATGGTTGGCTCAGTTTTCTTATATTTCTTCGATGTGCCAATTTTTTCATTTAGGTACGACAGTAGCCTTTCTAATGGTTCGTTTCTTGTAGGTGACAACTTCTTCAAGAATGTGGGCTACACGATAGAAGTTCTCTGTGCTGCACCATTTCTTGAAGAGAAAGCAAGTCTTAGATCTGTTGAAGCTGAGATCCTTTCGAAAAGAGTGGAAATATCCAAGTTTGAAACTGAATATAGAGAGGTATGCCCTTAAGCTTCTAGGTGTATGCTTATACTTGTGTTTTTCCACTGATCTCTGTCACAATGGTGCGCAGGTCTTGGCCCAATTTACCGAGATGACCAGTCGGTATGCCCAAGAAATGCAAGAGGCAAGTTTAACTAAAGACCGTTGACCCTTCATCTCAATTGATTTCGTTAGAAAAACTCAGAATGTTGATAAAGCAAGATTTTTTGTGTTGGCTTTGCAGATTGACGATCTTCTTAAACGGAGGAACGAAATCCATGCTTCATACACGAGCTTACCTGCAATGAAGCGGAGTTCAAGTAAAAGCAGGAACAAGGGGCATTCAATAGAGACTCAGGAAGATGGGCAAGCGAAGGATAAAAAACATTCTTCAAGAGATAGACAGAAGAAGAAGAAATGGTTTAACATCCCCCTAAAAGTTGACAAGAGGAAGGCTTGTTGATCAGTGGTAAGACTGCTGCTGCTTCTACTATGGGGAATCATCTGTTTCAGATGCAAGCGGGTCTTAATGAATCCCAGCTCACGCGTAAGCATATGTAATAGAAGGTCAAGCAATTCATTGGCCACGCATTAGCCGTTGTCCGCCTGTAGGTAATTGTTCGCGCAGAATCGATTCACAGCTGCATGCATGTCAAGTCACAACACATCCATTGTAAAGTTTAATTTTGCAGTTTCTAGGTCATTCTGATAACTGTCATCAGATTGTGAGCAAGAATACCTCTAAAACACAAGTTGTTTCTTATGGGTCCTGCCCATGGCTGTATTCTTTTTGGTTTAATGAAATTGAAAGACGCTGCAACCATTTTATACATTTTCTGGGTCAACCAGCAGCTGAATGAACTTTCTCTTGTTCCTTTTTAGGGTTTCTACGTTCACTTGTAAACAATAAAGACTCAACTTGATGTATTTATGTTCAAGGGTCTGATCTGATGATATAATTGTGTCGATGTTAATTGATGGAACTTGGTGTGAAAATGTTTTATATAAAAAATTATGATTTTTTTGCAAACTCGCCATTAGTTAGAACCAGAATGATGAGCGTGGAATTCCGTGCGACTAAGCATGTACTACTTTACAAAGCTAAATACTCTCGACTTGGTTCACCAATAGTGCAGCAATACCAATATATTTATATATTGGATCTTACCCATCAGCCATACTTGTACATTAGAGGGTAGGAATCCATGCAACGGCTAGAAACGCTAGAGAACGGGAATCATACATAAAAGTCAACGTACTTATAGGACGAAACATTTATTAAACACAAAAACAAAGAAAGCCCTTGTGATGATCTTGATTAAGAACATACAGACCACATTTGCCAATGTCTAGTCCTCTTCTAACACAACCAGGAGTCCTCTTTGTCACTCATTGTTCAACGTGGTTAAACTGGTCGCACCTGCGCCTGATCTCCCCTTCCTTCCCTGTCTTGACCTTGTACAAGCTCACCTTCTCCATGGCACGGGCGAAGGCTTCGAAGAAAGCGGTCTCGTTAGCTGCGTACAGGTCCACAAAAGGCCTGGTCCTCTTGTCCTCCACGAGGGCCTGGTCAGACTCGAGCAGGGCAAGCCCCTTCTGCAGGTTCCGGTAGTACATGTTGTCAAACTTCCCGGGTGTCATCACGTCGTTGTACGCGCTCATGGCGGTGTCCGTCGTGTAGTTCTCGCAAAGCTTCCTCAGCCGGTTGGCGTACTTCGGGTAAATCGCGGGATCGGTCTTCGAGGTCTTGCTGTAGTTGTAGATCCTCTGGCTGAACTCCTTGCAATGGGAGAACCCTATCGTGTGTGCACCAACCAAAGCGACCATTTCTTGCAACGAGAGGCCGTGAGCCGCGAACAAGTCAACGATCTTAGACATCGGCATTGTCGGCTTGGCTAGGTTAGGCTCAGCCCTGGATGCTTCGGACACGAGGCTATCTTTCCTCCCGAGAGCCACCTTGTAAAACGGGCCACCGACCATTGTCACGAGGTCCCTCGTGGCGAGGGCTAATATATCAGCACATGACACAACTCCGGGGCATTGGAGCTCGACCGCGGTCTTGGCGCGGGCAATCAAGTCGAACGCGTCCCCGGGGAGGGACAAGTTGATGTCCGCGTCGCGCTCGGCCTTGTTGAATGCGGTGGAGGAAACGAGGGTGGATCCGTCGCAGCCATCGACCATGCAGTCGTGGAAGAAGAGGCGGAGAGTGCCGGCCGCGGTGGTCGGAAAGGAGAGTTGCTTCTGAGTCACGATCTGTTCCACGATCATGGGGAATTGAGGACATGTCTTGTTGTAGTAATCCGGGGAGAGCTTGTTATTATTGCATTGTGAGCTTGGTATGTAAATAAAGAATGTAAGGACCAAGAGAACCAATGTAGGTTCCATTTCTTCTCCCTTTTCCTTTGTTTTGTTTTGTTTCTCTTGATGAATGGAAATTCTTGGAGGGCCTTTTCTTTTTGTTTGTTTAATTTAGGATTCCTTGATTTGTTAATTTTTTTTGTTTTTAACGTCTTTATTTTTGGCTTTGATGTTTAATTTGTGAGTTTCTGATAGTTATGTGGAAAATAGTCTGGTTGACCTGGTCTTCTAAATTTGGTTGGAGGAATTTTATTGGTAGTTAGACAAAACCTAATTATAAGAAATTGATGGTGTTTTGAGATGGTTGTTTTTTAAGTTTCCAGAGAAGAAATAACTAAGTTGAGGCTTTCCCAAAAAAAGAAAGGAAAATGGTAATTGAAATCCTTAATCTGTTACGCACGTCAAGTTTACAAAAAATGCATGAAATTAGTGGTTGCATGTACCTTGAAAATAACCATGGCGACCGAGTCCAATAATAGACAACACGAGGACACAGGTTTGTTGATATATATTTTTTTTTTTGGAAATCATATGGTAACAATAATTAATTAGATCAATTAACCTAAATTTTAATACGTGTATATCATTAACCACTTACACGTGAAAATCTTTTTATTCACCCAAATTTTTTTTGTCAGTACATGTGTTTATACGTCCTTAGTTAAGATATTGCACCTACACTTTCAGCAAGGAAAATTCTGTCGTGGAAGGAGTCTATTTTCCGGATCAACTTGAGTATCTGGTGGGTTATAATTTAAATAAAAACCAACGTAATTGCAACTTCTAAAGAAGAAAAAAAACCATAATAACTGTACGTATGTAGTGTGTTAATTTGGTAGATACTAATGAATGTTTTAGTTCTCATTTACCGATATCGATTGTCTACGAAGATTCTAACGGTTCCTTTTTCGCCTTTGAGATGATCAAATGTTGATATAATATAAATAGAATTATCAACAACACATTATACATCAGCAACGACCCCAAAAATATGACCACAAAAACACAACTCACACCTTATTATACAAAAAAAGCGGTGGAATAAATCATGGTATAGGTAAGATTCTGATCACATCCTGACGAGCAAAAGGGACGCAACAGAAGCAAGGAGTTCAACCGCCACGGACGGGGACACGACGATGGTCGAGCTCGGCGCGGGGGCCGGGGCCATGTCCATGTACGTGCCTGGAGTCATTATTCCCTCCTGCCCGGCTGCGACCATCACCAAGATGGCCAAACAAGCAGCAACCAAAGTTGGAGCAATGATACCCCTCGAAACCATGCCTAATTAGTTAATTACGTGAAGAACACGTAACTATAACGTGATTATTGAAACCCAAACAAACGATTAGGAAAGAGTTGATGCCCTTGGAAATAAAATCGATAATCTGGTTTATATAAGGATCATGTGATGGGTAGCCGGCTCCCTCTTAAAAAAAGTATCCCCGCGATATCATCAATGCTTACTATGAATAGTACGCTTGGTGAAACTCATTTTTTTTATACAAATTATCGGACTATCTATGTATAATTAATTCGAATTCGAATCGTTGTATAATAACCTTTCGTTAATCTTAAGATTACAGTTTGCTAATTGAAATATTATTGTTTAATATAGAGCATAAAACAAAGGGACAACTCGGCCGGCCTGAGATGGACGGCAGGATTTGTGGACGTGGCATAACTCAAATATCGTATCGGATCATTGCAATGAAGATGTTACATCAATTAGCAAAGATTGTCATCAAATTAATTAAAAGTACATAATTTGAATTCTAAAAATATAACAATTAACATATATTAACAAATTACTATTTGGAACATGATGTTGGTGACTTTTGCTATTACTCGAGCTTTGGAGACTAACAAAGATGTCAAGATTTCCCCTATAGACGCTGTATTACAAAGCTTACTAGAGAGCATTATTATAATTTTTTTAAAATACGTACATAGGAATAAAAAGAATTGGATAAATATATTTTGCTCATTTGAGATTATTTTTTGTACATTAAAAACACGAATTTTCATATCAAACGGCTATACTACATAGTACCCGAATCTACTACACTCGGAGGCGATATCTGAGTTCCAATTTGAAGTGGGCCTGCAGTCCAATTTTCTTTACGTTGGATGTGTGGAGGCCTTTCTAAGTTGATTTCTGCTCTAAAGAGTAATTTTCTAATTAGTTGATTTGTACTAAAACCCAGTGGCCAGTCACACGTAGATGTGCCAAGAGGTGCCATTCTTTGAACATGTAAAGAAAGAAAGGTCTGTTTGCGTGACGGAGAGTCCAAACCAACTTGCACAACTGCGGCCCGGTTCCTTCCTTGTTAACAGCCAGTACTTGTTTTTTTTAATCCTATTCTAAATCCTATTCTATTAGATCAGAAATGTTATGCCAGGAATCGAACCCTGGACTTCACCCCACTCCGCACCATCCCAATACCACTGGACCAAATGGTCTCCGGCAACAGCCAGTACTTGTTGAATCTAACTTGATTGAGCCACCAGGCCATCTAGTACACACACGGAAGGAGTACTTGAGCTCTTTTATCTCGAGATTTTTCCTGAAGTCTATTTTTCAAACAAATGATGCCCCTTTAACTGACGTCATAGTATCATACGTCATACATAGTGACGCCAGTTTCCATAACTGTGAGCCGTGACGTGTGAAATCCAAATATTTAAATAAAATATCCACAATTCTGAAGTTTGATGCTCTGACTTCGGTTAAAGGGTCATCATTTGTTGCGAAGAAGTTCCAATCGGTTGGATTGACGATTGAAAAGCAGTAGTCTAAAATTGGAGCTACAAGGGGGAAGAATTGGTGCAAAGCTTATTAGAATGGCAACTACTATCGAATTAGAACTAGAGTTATGTTACGGAAAAAAATAACGGGGAACAAATATTTTGATATAGTGGTACAAGTTTAAGATAATATATAACGTGCATGATATAATTTTAAGTGTAAAAAAATTGTCTTTTAAAAAATCAAAGTCGAAAAAGTTAAAATTTGCATTGTATATAAAATTTTGAATACAAATTGTATCAAACCAAATTTATACTGAAAAATAATTTTCGCCTGAGATCACACATTTTTTCTGATGTCATTCTTTTGTCTAAAGCATGATAGTAGATAATTGGTTAGTTATCTGTCATTTCCTATTTCTCAACTGCGGCCCGATTCCTTGTTAATACTTAATAGCTGTTGATAGGGATGAGCAAATTACCCGACCTAATCTTATCCGATTCAGATCCAAAAAATCTAGACCCAAAAAGAGTCAAATTTAAGACCCGAACTAAACTGTTTATGAGAATAGTTCTGATTCAGACCCGAATTTTGATTCCGGGTAGAATCAGACCCAAACCATTGTACCCAAAATCATAAGCAAACACATACCAAAAATTCACCTTTCAATAGATTAACTAGTCCAAAAGTTCACATAAAAAGGACATAAATTACAAACAAATAAAAGATCCAAAAGTTCCATTTGCAAAACAATAGAGTAACAAGTCTTCAAGTTTCGACTTCTAATTTGCACCATCATTATCTCCATTATCATCATAGAAATTAACTGGTTTATGGTTAATTTTGTCCGCCACCGCCCCTTTTGTATGTTTTGAGACTTTGTCTGCCACCGACCACTTTGTTATTGTTTTAATAAAGTGCTTTAATAAACCCTAAACCCTTCACACGGAGGAGGAGTAAAGCACTTTATTAAAAAATACAAAAGGCTCAAAATTAATATTTATATT
>SOPF01025874.1:32100-66899 GCA_012979155.1 Hypericum perforatum
GCGATACTCTGACGTCGGTTAAAGGGTCATCACTTGTTGAGAAGTAGTTCCAATTCGGTTGGATTGACGATTGAAAATTAGTAGTCTAACATTGGAGCTACAAAGGGGAAGAATTGGTGCAAAGCGGATTAGAATGGCAAGTAGTATCGAATTAGAACTAGAATTCTGTTACGGAAAAAAAAAATAACGGGGAACAAATATTTTGATTAGTAGTACAAGTTTAAGATAATATATCACGTGCATGATATAATTTTAAGTGTAAAAAATTTGTCTTTTAAAACATCAAAGTCGAAAAAGTTAAAATTTGCATTGTATATAAAATTTTGAATACAAATGGTATCAAACCAAATTTATACTGAAAAATAGTTTTCGCCTGAGATCACATATTTTTCTGATGTCATTCTTTTGTCTAAAACATGATAGTAGATAATTGGTTAGTTATCTGTCATTTTCTATTTCTCAAATTGGACCATTTATTCGGAGAAAATTGGAGCAATCAAAATAAAGCTAGTTGGCCAAAAATCACCAACCTAATCCTGTTACATTATGAATCATTTTCTGCATGGTCCGAATGAACGCCGTTTAGCGCAAACTGATTTCAAGAAGAACTGCGCGTACTTAACTACACCCAATTTAAAAAAAAAATATTTTAGTACCTTTTAATTTTACACAAATATAACTTAGTATTTTTTGGTCCATCATATTTTTTTTCAATGATTGAGGTTTCCAAAATTAATACTTTTGGTGACAATTTTTAACCATAGTTGTCTTAATTAGTCTTCATTTTCAATGTCACGTCGTAGTTCTCTTTCCTTTAGATGACGTTCACGTGACAACTAAAAACTCAATTTCAACCATGAAGAAACAATCTCTAACCTAAGGTTAGGGCTTGTAGCCTAGCGGTATAAGGTGTTGCCTCTTTCAAGGAGGCTCAAGGAGGTCCAATGTTCAAACTTTGGCAATGGTGAAAAATTCGGGTGTTTACTTATGAAAAAAAAAACAATCTCTAACCTCAATTTTGGATATGAAATACTATTAGTTTCAATTTGGGGTTTTAGTGCTACAAAAATTTTGGATTAGAAACTTTTAGATTAGGTTTTAGATTGTGGGTATTTAATTTGCTATGTCATAGTCACTTAATAGAGAGAAATATGACATGACAATGTGACAAGAAGATTACGAGAAGGAAACCACAATTACCAAACAAGACAAAACAAAGATATGTAGTACTAGGGTAAATTAGTGTGAAATCATAGGATACAAAAATATTTTTTTTTCTTAAACTAATCATAAACGAATTTTAATTTTATCAACATTTAATTTTATCAACATGCAATAAAACATAGTTCTTGTGAAGATAATTACACCCATATAATAATTTATTCTGATAACTTATTAAAACATTCCTTATCTAACTCATGATTTTAAACAATTAGTATCAAGATCATCATTTTTGTAAATAACAATATGGCATAGTCTTTCATCTTTGTATTGTTATGTGCTACCAATTTTTTATTACCACGAGTTGGCTTCTCACAAAATAAAAGAGACATGTTGGAACTATAATTTGGCGCTTCCATGTGGTTTTCACATCCGTCTTTCCCACCTCAACTTACAACTTTTGTGCATCTCTGTTGATTTTCACATTAAGTCTACCTACCATCGCCGACATTTGCTAAATCCATCTGTAAGAATAGAAAATTTATCCAATGGGAAGTTGTTAAACCCATCTGTAAGAATAGAAAATTTATCCAATTTATTATTTAAATATTTCAAGTTAGATATAAATATCTGAATATACTATCAGAACATCTCTTACCTTATACACATCGATCTCATTTCCAAGCTATAAATACAGGTAGAGAAGCGCACATGTAACTCAAGAGCAAAGGAACAAAGATGAAAGAAACAGGCTACAAAGGGCATGTAGTGGTACTCCCATATCCGAGCCAAGGCCATATCAACCCTCTTCTCCAATTTGCAAAACGCTTGGCCTCTAAAGGTGTCAAGGCTACCCTCGCTGCCCTACCTTACGTTGTAAAGACCATACGCACGCCAAATGTCTCCGTCGAAGCCGTCTCTGATGGCTTCGACAAAGGTGGGTTTGCACAAGCCAAAAACGAGACGTTGTTCCTCGAGTCCTTTCGGGACAACGGATCCACCACCCTGTCCCAACTCATCAGCAAGTTTCAGGACACAGAATTTCCTATCAACTGTGTTATATATGACTCGTTCTTGCCTTGGGCTCTTGATGTGGCCAAGCAACATGGGATATATGGAGCTCCTTTCTTCACCAACTTGGCTTGTGTGACTCACATTTTCGCTCGTATTTACCATGGTTTGCTTCCTCTCTCGATCAAGTTGAAGGATACGCCATTGTCCATCCCTGGCCTGCCTCCTCTTAACTTCCCTGACTTGCCCTTCTTTGTCAAGTTCCCTAATAGCTACCCGGCTTACCTATCCATGAAGCTGAGCCAATTCTCCAACTCGGACAAGGCGGACTGGATTTTTGCCAACACCTTTCAAGAATTGGAAGGCGAGGTACTTCAACGTAATTCAAAATGTATTTATTATTATTGTTTTGAACTTATTTTTCGTCTGAACTTATGACTCCTGCTTGTGTTCTAATGGTATAAAGGAGGCAAGAAACATTGCAGAGCACTGGCCGGCGAAGCTGATAGGTCCAATGGTTCCCTTGGCCTATTTGGATGGCTGGATTGAAGGCGACAAAGGGTATGGAGCAAGTATGTGGGAGCCACTTAGCAAAGAGTCCTTAAGTTGGCTGGAAAATAAGCCGCCAAGGTCAGTGGTGTATGTATCATTTGGAAGCATGGTGTCCTTATCAGAGGAAGGGATGCAAGAGATGGCATGGGGGTTGAAAGAGAGTGGGCGCCATTTCTTGTGGGTTGTGAGAAAATCCGAACACGAAAAGCTTCCTAAGGGGTTCAATGAATCTACAAGCGAACAAGGTTTGATCATAACATAGTGCAACCAACTTGAGTTGCTTGCACACAAAGCAACTGGCTGTTTTGTGACGCACTGTGGCTGGAATTCGACGTTGGAAGGATTGAGCCTCGGTGTGCCAATGGTAGGCATCCCGCAATGGGCTGATCAGATGCCCGATGCCAAGTACATTGAGGAGATATGGAAGGTAGGAGTACGAGCCAAAAAGGATGAGAAAGGAGTCGTGAGGAGAGACGAGGTGGTGAAGAACTTGAAGTTAGTGATGGAAGGTGAGAGCAGCGAAGTGATCAAGCAGAATGCAAGAAAATGGAAGCATGTTGCCAAAGAAGCAGTTGATGAAGGTGGAAGTTCTGATAAGGTGATCGATGATTTCGTCCACCACCTACAACATTCTAACGAGCCTGGAATTGGAAAAGGGAGTGGTTTGAAGGGCCAATATTAATTTTTTACTCAAATTCACCGATGGACAAGAATTATGATATGTTCGTTATTCTTTTTCTTCTATATTTTTGCTACTTGATCTCAAATAAGGTGAAGCCTGTCTCAGGGAGACTCTAATATGTTGTATGTTCCTTCAAAAAATATAAGTGTTGTGTGTTGCGCAATTTCCCCCCACAGATCGTAATATGTAAACTAGTCTAAATGAAAATGCACTTCCGTTCTAGTAGCTTGTTTTGGTCCATGAAAAAAACTCTTTAAGCGTAATGGTGTGGATTACTAGATAGATATACAGCACTAAACAATTAGGTTCCTCTGAATATAACAAATAAAACCAGAGCTACAAGAACCACCACCCTCAAATTATTCTATTATCTCATATTATAACAACTATCAAAATGAATACACACATGTTCCAACCAAAAGGAAAAGGACGATGTACCCATGAGACAGTGGCTGGCAGATGTGTAGTGGACTATATTGGCTTGAATTGTCTCTTTCAAGTCAACTAACCCGTGTACATGTGCCATTGTCCTTTTGAGATGATCTCAGAATCAATTAGGTCTGTGGTCCCAGCCTCCTACAAACACAAGCTGTTCTTTTTATGGATGGATGAGGCTGGATTAGAGCCTGGATGAAAAAAAAAGTGTTAAATCATGGAGATCGAAAATGTAAAATGAGGTGCTCGGATCAATTCAACGCATTCCATCTGATGGGTTAAGGCCGTAATCTCGTTGTCAAAGTTTGCCATGATCGACCCAGAAAGCAGTGAACATAACGAGACAACAAATGCACAAATGTTCATAAACAAAAAAGAGGTAAACACACGTACCCTTAAACCTTTGCCATTTCAGCAACTGGTCTGTCCCTAGCTCTCCTATAAGCTGCTAAAATATCACCACGAGAATGCTAAGTAAGTTTGGATTCATAATCATGGTCCCTTGCTGTCATAAACTTGAATTATTTTCTTAGGATAAAGGGGACTATGCTACTAAGTTTAGGATCAAAGTAATTCATTCTCTTTTGAACAAACAAATAGCCAGGCCGTCTTAATTTTCTAATGAGATTCCTTGAGGAAGATATTACAGAGGTTTACCTTTTTTTTTAAGTTTGTTTCTGAAGCTTCTCTTTCGACTGAAAGCAGTCTCCTGTAACCATACACAACATTTTAGCCATCATCAACGAGAATGAGTTTTAATAAAAAAAAAGTGAATTTTAGTTCAGTTCAAGTATCTCCGCTGCCATGGTAATCGATGGCTAAAAATATAAACAGATGGCCCAACAAATTGAAAAACTTGCCAGTTCAAAAAATTACCACAGGCTGCCCTTGCTTCTTTGCTTCAATAATTGCATGGACAAGGTCCCTATTTGCCTCGGTGTACATGCTAGTTACAAGTCCATGTTGACCAGCTCGAGCACTAAGGCCAACCCTCAGAAATCGCCTTCCTCTTCTAAACCAACAGGAGCAGAAGACTCTAAACCTATGCCTTCAGAAATGTCGGGGGGAGGGAGATTTGTTCATCCAAAACAACTTTTTCTCGTCCAACCGGAGCATGTTCAGTAATCAAACAACCTGGTTCTGGAAGCTGCCGCAAAGCAGCATGTCCGCCTCATCAAAAACCTGCAAATCACCGATTTCATTACAGCCAAAATGAACCAAATCAATCAAAACCGTGCCTCCCATAATACCCAATTCACTAGTCCAAGACAACAAAAATTACCACATATTTCACACCATGTAAAAAATTTAACCTCCGATCCTTTGCAGGCTCGATATTATTCAACAGAGTGGCTGGTGTTGACACAACAATATCCGGCCGATCAACAGGCAACCCCTGCAACAACCGAATCCAATCCTCAAATTCGCCATCTTAACAAACATGTCTCCAACAAACGGGAGTGATCCAAAGCAATTACATTTCTTCCACACATCGCCGATATCTTAACGAGCGCCTCGCCATCCTCTCCGTGAAGTACACTCCACATCCTCGCCACCTGCTCACAGAGCGTCACATTGGGATAAAGCACAAGGGACATAGACTCCTCACCCTCCTCAACCAAGCCCCCTCCGGCCTCTTGACCGCTCCCCAGCCTGTGAATCAATGGCACCAAATAGGAAAGCGTCTTCCCGCTTCCTGTCTCCACCGCGACCACCACGTCCTTCCCTAACAATATGGACCCCACACTAGCAGCCTAAAACCACACCACACCACACCGTCTCATTTACGAAGCGTAAAAAATAATGAGCAAGCGCGGGGGCAGTTTCGGGAATTCACCTGGACGGACGACGGCCGGTCGAGGCCGGCGGTGGAAGACGATAAGCAGAATAGGGGAGGAGGGGTTTATCGTTTTATTTGCTTAAACCCTTTCAGCCCTTTGTGGGCGGGTGACAGGTCGTTTGATCTGGATTTCGTGTTTAGAGTACAAGGAACACAGTACCACATCGGTAAGAGCATAAGTGGTGTCTGGAAAAAGCTTATATAAAGACGCAGAGGTCGCAATTATAAATTATCTTTGCGCTTGGGGCAATGACGCAGCTAATGAGGTACTAACCGAGGCGCGTCTATTGCTGGTTGAAAACTATTTCCAAACCCCCTCCTTGGCCTGGGCTTGACCTTGGCCTTCGAGAATTTCTGGAAGGGCTCCCCTCGGGGTGAAGCCCTACAATTTTAGTTAAAAAAAAATATTAAAGGATTGATATGGTTTAATCGTAGAGTATCTCTCTAGAGGGCTTGTTGGGAATAATGTCGCCCGACGGCCCGGCTCGCATTCTATGGGGGCGGCCCACGAGTGAAAATTTGAGTAATTAAGTGATGAAAATGGGAGCTTTGTGCTCAATTGGGTTTGAGGACTGTTTAAAGAGTGGGGGAACAAAGGATTTGTATCGCCTGAAGATCAGAGCGGAAGGAGAAGAGATGCGACTCTTGATTAATAATAATTTTATCGTGTTTGTGTCTTCTCAAGACCTGAATTATGATCTCAGCATAAAGTTTCCCAGAAAACAATCGGATTTTTTCTCTCCTCTTGAACCCTCTACTTCTTGAGAAAACTTTTTGGCCATAAAGTTGGTAATTGAATGGATCGCTTTATTGTATCCTAAGAACAGTTAATACACCATTCATCATTACACGGCTTCTGTTTCATAATTCAACTTCCTGGTACCCATTTGATAAATGTTTTGAATCCGAATAACTTGGTTCATGATGATGTATAGACATGTCCCCTTCGTTTTTTTTAACATACCCTAAAAAATTGACTATATACTTTGGCCAAATTTATTTGTTTTTCCTTGATGGTGACTCATATATAAATTGACTATCTCTGGTGATCACTCCAACAAATTTTTTTGGCCAATTTGATACAGTGATCGCCGGATACTCCGTTTATATACGAAACTAACTATTAAGAAGAAAAAAATGATCATGCACTAAATTGTTGGTAGGTCCCTTTTTCTAATTTTGTGCTACTCTCAAGTAAAGTAGGGATGACCACGGTCCCATAATTGTTGATTACGGTTCTGGAAAGGTGGAACCAATTTCGAACTTTGAAATAAGGTTCTGAGACCTTTTTGTTACGGTCCTACTTTTATTTTATAAAGGAATAAAACTTACATAAACTCTTTTACTTGTCAAAAATATTTAATTATACTCTCCTACTAAAACCTGAACTATTTTACACCCTTTATTTTATAAAAGAGCACAATTGTTTTTTTTTCAGTTTTTTTTTTCGGTAATCGTAAACACACCATTCTAACATGGTATTCTAGTCATCATATTTACTAAAAAATATTATATTTTTTTGTTGGAAAAAAATATTATCGCTTGAATTATAAAACCGCTTACAAATACATTTTCATCCCATAAAAAACAGAGAACACATAAACCTTGGCTAGAGATAAGTGGCTGTATGTCTGCCGTAAGCTCAGTATTCCCATTAACATAAGTTTCGGATGATTCAATTAATAGGATATTGCCATAGTTAAATATTAGATAAATATTAGTCATTAATAAAAATAAAAACTAAATCAGTCGTTCTAGTTTTTAACGACAACAAATATTTTGATAACATCTTACAAAGGAGCGCACCTACCAAAAGGAACAGCCAAAAGGTAAAAATTCCATTGTTACTAGATATACTAAACAACATAAAGCCATACACATAATTAAAGGACCAAATTAAAGAAGAGTACTTACGGGAGATGTACTTTTGACCAATACAATTAAAATTGTTGAGAAATGTGATATTTTTTCATGGAATCATAGAATATAAATTTTTTTTCTTTAGTTTATACAAGTCTTACTCACCGGACTTTATAACAATACCATGCATCTCGTTTCCTTTTCAATGTGAGCATCTTTGTTGATTTCCTGTATGTTGGAGTTGGTTTAGATAATTGGTTATTGTTTGTCTGGAAGTTTCTACGTGGTTTTCATAGAAGTTCGGTTGGGTGAGTTTTTAGAAGTTTAGGTGATAAGGATATTAAGATGTTATAGATATTAGTTAGGATTTGATTTGAAAAGGTTATTGAAATTTATCAAGTTTTTTATTTTTTCCAAAACCTTTATCAAGAGATATTAAAGAAACAGAAATTAAAAGAGAACTAAGAATGAATGGTGTAATTTTTGATGAATGAAATAAAATATCATAGTAGTTTGAATTAAAATTAATTTTATTAAAAATAATTAAAAGAACAGCAAATGTCGCAAATGGTAAGCAACAAATGACATGTCATTAGACAAGATTAAAGCCAAACGATCCCACATCGCTTACGTAACCCAGAAAATTTTCTATTGCTACTATATAATAAACCCTAAACTTCTCATTCCAATCACGCAGCCATGTGGTGAACACACAGCGAATTATTCTTTCGCCTTTTACTAAAGAATACCGTGTGCACGCCATTAATAGTGGCATACGCTAATTTTTGGAGGGATGGGCCCATTCTTGGGCCTCCCATAATTCGAGTTAAATATTTTTCTTCTCGTTAATCAAGTCTACGTATAAGTGCTGATGTTAGGAAAATTTTCTTACGTTTTGTCTACTAACGAGTTAGTATCTGGGCATGTTAGTCTTGCATGTGCCAATGATTAAAACATTACAGCACCTTGAGTAACAAGTGGTAAGAATTAAACAATGGCTCCGTCAATTAATTCGAAGTTGTATTGCGGCTAGAGAAATTTTACAAACCTAACACGTTTCCCATTGTCTATGTAGATGTTGGTTCCCCTTAATTTTCAATCCGAGGGATCGATGATAACGACATTAGGAGCCAATATTACAACTAGGTGAATACTGTCTCAAAAAGCTTCTGAATGGAACTCATCTGCAAAAGGTAAGACGAGTTTAGCATTCGTCTTGATGAATAGAGAACTACATGCATCGATCGGGTACACCGGATAAAAATGTATGGTTAGATCCATGAGGGAAACATATTGATGGGAGAATCCAAGCACATCTTTACAAGAACTCTGTTCCATAACCAAGTATATACTATTTGTCATAACTCTCTTCTTGCCATCCTTTACTAAAATGCACGACCAAGTCATATGTACCATTCCACCAACTGGAGTAGCAGATCAGCTAAATTCTGACAGCAGAAGACAACAACGGGGTTTTCTTTCATCTGCTTTGTTCGACTTAACATTTGTTAATCCTGGTGGATGCCAACCGATGTTGTTACACAAAAAATTGTAGCCGTCCGTATGAAGAGAGTCAGCTCCGCCCAATCATTTCGTCCCTGTCAATAAAACGCTCGAGAAGCTCCTTATCTCTCAAGACCAAGCACTCATCAGCCTTCCCCAACCAGTCGTACCGACGCTTGGCAACATAGTCATAGACAGCATCTCTTATGGGAGTCGGAACAATCCAGAGAGCACTTAATGCCGAGTAAGGAAAAGGCAAGTACGCCAACACTCTCAGAGCAGCTGCAGGATTGAACAAAAAAAGTTAACACCACACTCGCTGTTCTAGCAGAGCGAAGAAAACAGCAGGATGAATGAACAGGAAAAGAATCGCAAAGTTGACCACAAGAGAAACAGATAAACTGATCTGCAAAAGAATAACGTTGCAAACAACTAGCATCTATTACCAACCTCCATAGCCTCTAGAAACAGTCGCATTACCATCAAATGTACTCTTTCTCCATAATAGGATACGAATATCGGCATACAAAAAAGCATATATTCTAAGCGCGAGAAACTGAAGTGACAAATGATGACTACAAGAGTGGTTGCAGGGACAGAGATTACAATTCCCTCATATTGCTAGCCTTCATCATCTACCGCAACCAAAGCAGTCCCTCAGCACAGGTTTCTCACTTTAGTATGTCCTAGAGGCTAAACCTAAACCACAGACAAATTTCAACCATACATTCTCAGCTCTACAAACCGAAGCAACGAATGGTGACCACATGAACTGTTGCAAGGTTCCGTAATCCAATCCCCTTCTCTCCCAAGCATTCATCATCTATGGTCTACCACTAACCAAACAAATCCTTCATAATGGTGGATTTCACATTGCTTATGCGCTAGAGACTAACCCTAAACCGATCAATCAACCATCTTACGACACTGGCCACGTAAAATCAAGTTCATGAAAGCAATCACCTGAAGAAGCTTCGTGGTATTCGCCGAGGCCTTCGACAAAGACAAAGCGCTTGAGGACGTCCTGTCGTTCGAGGCCGCAGACGGCGAGATACGGCTCGGCAGCCTTGGACTGCACGCAACAGAACTTGATCTTCTTGTGCTTGTCCGCTCCAATCACCCACTTCACCCCTAACACACTCGCCCTTCCGTTAAAATTCAAATTTCTAAACCTATTTTTATTTTAATTTCTCAGCTAAGGCAAAATGACGAGGGAGGAGAAAGGGGGCGGTTACCGCGGTGGCAGAGGTGGCAGACGCCGTCGTAGATGACGACACGTGGCTGGAGGAGGGAGGGCGCCGCCATCGTCTTGGCGGTCGCGACGAAACCGCCGGGGAACAGTACCGGATCTTCCTCATCCGCCTCCGGCTCCAAGACCTCAGCCGCCGTTCCTGATTTAACTGTTGTTGCCGGTTTAGATGAGGAGGAAAAGTGGCGCGTGCGGAGGATTGGCGGAAACGGCGCCTTCGCGATGCCACGTAGCGTCCGACGGAGAATAAGCGACGCCGCCATTGTGGTGTTGTGTACGCGCGTGGTGGATCGCTGAACCGTCGTCGTATTTGGGTCGAGTGTGTTCTATGTGTGTGCGTGGAAGCTTCCCGTACTTGGTTTGGGTTGGAAAATTTTGTTCTTTGGCTCCCATGTCGGTTTTACTTTTAATTAGTACGTTGTTCGCTTTTTGGTTAATCCTAATTTAATTTATATTACATAATATTTTTAGTAAATATATGGATCATTTGATAGTTTTTTCTAAAGTTTAGTTAAAAATACAACGTAAATGAACGCCCAGTTGCTATTTCCGTTGTTAAATATTGAAAAAATATTTTGACTCGACCATCTTTGCTTACATTCTAGAGGTTTGTGATTGAAATGGAACTCTCTCGCAGGTAAAGACGCAATTTTTTTAGAAAATTAAATATAGTTCTTCTTTAAATTAACGATATAAAATCGGAAAATCTATATAAAAAAATTTCAAAATTCTTTTGGAGGATGACATTTCCAGTTAGGCACACATTGCCTAATTCTGGACTTTGTAATAGCCTAATTGGCCACCTCATTCTCAAATCTAGGAATAAAACTTTGTCAACAATTGTCAAGTTAGCTAAGAGCAATTTTAGCTAAAATCGTCGAAACTTCAGTATCCCACTCAATCGACTCTAAGTTGTCACTAAAAATCAGTCGCAAATTTGCAATTGGACTCCAACTGTCAAGTTAGTTAAGAGCAATTTTAGCTAAAATCGTCGCAAATCAGTATCCCACTCAATCGACTCTGAGTTGTCACTGATAAAATCAACCACAAATTTACAATCGGACTTAATATGGACTCCAAAATTCCTGAACTTAATACCCGCCAACTCATTAATAACTTGAAGAACAAGAACTTTCACTACCACTAGTGATAAAACACTAATTGAAAAGTTATGGCCGCCAATGACTTGGCCTCGATCATTACTGACAACCACTTTGATGCCTATGAAATGATCATCGCAAGTTCAGGCACCAACTCACTAACAACAAATCATGCAAAATCCTGATCTTTGTTTCATCTTTGATTTAACAATGCAAGTCATTCTTAATCTCTTCTTGACCAACATAGATGCTCTGCCACGTTCATGAGCCCGCAATGCCTATCGCAACCTAATTTAGCAATTTAGTACAAAGCATATTGGAGTTAGTCAAAATTCTCAAATCTTGCTTGCCAAGCAAAATGTCATTGAATACTTCCATATTTTTAATCCTAAATTCACATAAACTATTGAGAGTGTTGTCACACATCGGTTAAAACAAGTGAGATGGGCAAGTTTATAAGTGTTATGAATCCACCAACCTATTACCTTAAGATTTTGGTTTGGATATGGAAATTCTAACATGGTATCAGAGTAGGTTGATCTTGTGCCCATTGTTGAGCTCACACGACTCGCATTTGTCGCATTTGGTAAAATCAATATCAGTGCAACCTTCGACTTGAGGAGACGTGTTAAGAGTGTTGTCCCACATTAGTTAAAATATGTGAGATGAGCAAGTTTATAAGTGTTGAAAATCTACAAACATATCACTTTAAGGTTTTAAGTTGGATATGGAAATGCTAACATAAACTCTCAGCAAGGATTAACTTTTTTCAATTCATCCAATAAATAGTTTTATTCTCCATATTGCCATTCCACAAAATCTAGCAAAAATGGTAGTCAAGTTATTGCAAAAAAAATTTGAAAAATTTAATGCATTGTATAGTATAAATAGAAATGGCAAAGAAGACAACTTTTTTCATAACTTCTCTCCTTGAGGTAGAGAGAAGTCGTTGTGATTGATATGGAACTCTTTCGCCAGGTGGAGACGCAATTTTTTTAGAAAATTAAATATACTTCTTCTTTAAATTAACGATATAAAATCGGAAAATCTATATAAAAAAATTCCAAAATTCTTTTGGAGGATGACATTTCCAGTTAGGCACACATTGCCTAATTCTGGACTTTGTAATAGCCTAATTGGCCACCTCATTCTTAAATCTAGGAATAAAACTTTGGCAACAATTGTCAAGTTAGCTACGAGCAATTTTAGCTAAAATTGTCGTAATTTCAATATCCTACTCAATTGACTCTGAGTTGTCACTGATAAAATCAATCGCAAATTTGCAATCGGACTAAATATGGACTCCAAAATTCCTGAACTTAATTCCTGCCAACTCATTAATAACTTGAAGAACAAGAACTTTCACTGCCACTAGTGATGAAGCACTAATTGAAAAGTTATGACCGTCAATGACTTGGCCTCGATCATTACTGGCAACCAACCACTTTGATGCCTGCGAAATGATCATCGTAAGTCTAGGCACCAACTCACTAACAACAAATCATGCGAAATCCTGATCTTGGTTTCATCTCTAATTTTCTAATGTAAGTCATTCTTAATCTCTTCTTGACCAACATAGATGCTCTGCCACGTTCATGAGCTCCCAATGCCCGTCGCAACCTGTAATTTAGCAGTTTAGTACAAAGCATATTGGAGTTAGTGAAAATTCTTAAAGTCTGCTTGCCAAGCAAAATGTCATTGAATACTTCCATATTTTTAATCCTAAACCCACATAAATTATTGAGAGTATTGTCACACATCGGTTAAAACACGTGAGATAGGTAAATTTATAAGTGTTGAAAATCCACCAACCTATTACCTTAAGGTTTTGGGTTGGATATGAGATTCTAATATGGTATCAGAACAGATTGATCTTGTGCCCATCGTTGAGCTCACACGACTCGCATTTGTCGTACTTTGGTGAAATCAAAGTAATGCAACCTTCGACCCAATGTAGATTTCGTTTGAGGGACGTGTTGAGAGTGTTGTCCCACATTAGTTAAAACAAGTGGGATGGGCAAATTTATAAGTGTTGAAAATCCACCAACCTATCACTTTAAGGTTTTAGGTTGGATATGGAAATTCTAACATAAACTCTTACCAAGGATTATTTTTTTTCAACTCATCCAATAAATAATTCTATTCTCCATATTACCATTCCGCCAAAATCTAACACGAATGCTATTCAAGTTATTACAAAAGTTTTCTGAAAATAATTTTGCATTGTATAGTATAAGTAGAAATGGCAAGAAGACAGCATTTTTCTTAACTTCTCTCCTTGAGGTGGAGAGAAATCGTTGTTTACAAGATTGAGCTTTCCTAGTCACAATACATGACAAACTGAAAAGCCTTCACTTTCGATCTCTCCCGTAGATATGGCAATCCAAGATACAAGTCCCCATCCTTTTATTCATTCATACCTATAATATATAGAATATCTCGTATGATTCCAGAAGGGGTTCCCCTACAAGACCTAGAAAAGTTAATTTGTTGCCTTGAAGCATGATTTTTTCTAGCAATTAAATTATCGATGAACCTTTTAAATTACTAAAAAAAAGTAATGTGCAAGATGTTTCCAGAGAAATACATAATATTTGTGATTTCTTTTTTGTGCAGAATATAATATTGGTGATTCCGTCAAAGCAACGTGGTTAAAGAAATAGCAGATTTAATTAGAGCGGTCAAATAGAAAGCGAAACAACTATTTTTTTTGTCCCTCTATCAAATTACCAACCACTAGAAAGATAATATCTGAAAAAAACTACTAGAAGATCGCAAAGTCTTAAATATTTAGAAATAATGTATTATAAAATTGTTCGATTGAATGTCAGGTTGGTTGGTATATACACATCAACAATTTAATTCATATACAATTTTTTCAAAAAAATTATATACCACATATACACACTTATATCGCATTTAGTAATTCAGTCTTAAGTCGTGCGGCTTTTTAAAATTGGTGACAAAATTTTGACAATAATTATTGTTACAATTTTATTATTTAAAATTCGAAAATTTTAATAAAATTAAAACAACACAATTACAAGTTAATTTAATAATTCTCCTAATTTCTTGATAAAAAAGTCAGACGTACTTGAGTGGGCCTCCGAGGAATAACTCGGGCATCCATTAATGAGATGAAGAATCCAGAGAGACGTCCGGATCGGAAGAAAATGAGAGACATGTTTTATCTATTTGGGCAAAAGGAGAATTAATACAAAATTTCAGGGGTAGATCTTTTAGGCAACCGAAGAGCAACACCTGGAATATCTATTTCAGGGGAATTACATATTTATGAAGTCAAAACAATTATCATTGTATTACCCGGAATCAAGACATTGGTAATTTCAAAAATTCAAATTCTGCCAATATTTCATGGTATAAAAACTATAATACCTATAATACAAAGTAGCGATTTTGACTGCCCACCAACTAGCGGTCAACCGGCTGGTCAAGCTAGGTGGGCAATGTTCCATACATACTCGCATTAATCTCAGTCTACGATACTCATTACTCACAACTTTGTTAAAATCACAAAAAATGACAAAAAGTTACCGTAAGCAAACTTAATGGAGAAGGCTACCGTTGAAAAAGTCTTCTCAAACTTTTCGACCAAACCAAAAGTTATTTAGAGATTTAATTAACTGTCACAAAGTCCCTTCTCACATTCCACATGCAAATTACTTAGACCGACAACGTATGGATCTGACATTAAGGGTTGACTACAGCTAGTAACTTGCGTCTGAATAAATTAAGTACCACAAGCTTGCATTTTTAGAAAGACCACGATGGAATCAACCAAAGGAAGACTAACGAATATTTTATACTACCAAGCTGAGATTACCGCCTAATTAATAATAACCGTGATATTTTGGATCGAAAGATCGAGTGAATTTTTTGTCATCAAATATCCAACCACCTACCGATATTATTACCATCAGCATTAATCATTTGGTTATATGGGATTTTGTAGAAACAAGTTTTTACACTAAATTATACTTTTTATGAATCAAACTCTAAATTTTTATTAAATTTTGTGTTATTAAGTGGCGTGTATTTACGGGCATATGGGTATTAATTAGAACAGACCAAGAATAGTTTGACGAAATTGGTTGGCTGCTTTCCACGCCATACACACTCTCCGTCAAATTCAAGTTAATGGAAACAGAACAAATTTTATCTTATTTTATATTTGGGTGCTCCCCATTTTACACTAACTTCAAAAACCGATTATGCAATTCCCAAAATTTTCAACAAATTTATGCGCTGCCTATATGATATGCAAGTCCAAACAATTTGTTTCTCAATATCTCGTGTTCAGAGCCTAGGTCTATATATTAGAATCATTTTAACCCTTTAATAAACAGCTATTGTAAGTGGTCACAATAGTTTTGGACAAGTAGTTTCACTTGGTGTTAGAATAGAATAGAAAATATGGGGCAACCCGAACCCTATCATGAAGCGACCTCACTTCCTACTACTCCAAGGCCAGCCTCTATGGCACCATCGCCACCAATATCAGCTCCTCCTTCGCAGCTCCACTCCCCGTCGCTGAGCCGCTCGCCGCTCCTCGCTCCCGGCGACCACATCGGACCAGCGAGCGGGGCTCGAACCCCGAGACACTTCACCCCGAGGATTAGGACGCCGAGGTTTATCACCCCTCTGGGAAGCCCTATCAGGAGGGCTCTCCATCTCACCAAGCTTGACCCTCACGATGCATGGCTTCCCATCACCGAGTCCCGAAACGGAAACGCTTACTACGCTGCGTTTCATTGCCTCTGCTCCGGCATCGGTATCCAAGCTCTCGTTCTCCCCGTCGCTTTCACTGTTATGGGATGGTACGTGATGAACATGGTAATTTGTATTTCAATACATGGAAAATGATTTTTTTTATCCAATTTTTCTCCTCAAGATTTTATTTATGTAGCAATTATGTTAGTTCAAATTGAATTTTGTGTAAGATCAAAATTGAATTAGACTATTTTGAATTTTCATGCACTTAATGAAATATTGTGCAGTCTAATATTCAATATTCTGAGTTTTTCATAGTTATGTTGATTTTTAATTGCATAATTCTGTAGTTTTTTTTAATAAATCTTATATTTAGACATAATGTTTGATGAGACTTTAATTTTAAATTTTTTGGGATGCAGGACATGGGGAATCATATGTTTGACTCTGGCCTTTATTTGGCAAATGTATACTCTTTATATTTTGGTGGATCTCCATGAATCTCCGGAGGTCGGAGTTCGTTACAGCAGATATCTTCAATTGGCTAGTGCAGCTTTTGGTAAGTATGTGTATATATATATACACCTTTTTTCTATGATCTTTTTGCCAAATGATCACAACTATATCTCATCAATTCTCGATTTCGAATATTAAAAATAACAAGATGTCATCCCATTAATATTTGCTCAAGATTTCTAAGTTTGTTTATTCGAACGAAACCAGGGGAAAAGTTAGCAAACTTGCTTGCGCTATTCCCAATCATGTACCTAGCAGCGGGAACATGTGCAGCCCTTATCATAATAGGAGGTGGGACAGCGAAAACCTTCTACCAAATAGCATGCGGGGAAGGTTGCACAGCTAAGCCATTGACCACCGCAGAGTGGTACCTCGTATTCACCTGCGCCGCGGTGGTCCTGTCTCAGCTGCCCAACCTCAACTCCATCGCGGGCGTGTCGCTGATCGGAGCGATCACGGCTGTCGCATATTGTACCATTATATGGATAGTCTCCGTCGCGCAGGGCAGGCTACCGGGAGTGTCCTACAACCCTGAGCCTGCATCGTCTGATCTTAAGAGGGCTTTTAATGTGCTTAATGCTCTTGGGATCATTGCCTTCGCTTTTAGAGGTCACAATTTGATACTTGAGATACAGGTACGTGCCTGATGCGAAACGATTAACTATATCTTAGACTTTAAGTTATTGATAAGTGATGTGAGCAATAGTATCACTTCATATGATTGTCAATTCTATCAACTATGACGACATCTTTCAGCATGATCTCATCTAAAACAGTCTGAAATTGGTTGCATTTCGTCACATTAGTGACGGGTGAGCATCATTAGTGAGAAATATCCTTATTCTTTTCAATTCTTACAACAAATGTTGTGGATATATATATATATGGGTCAAATTGAAATTTTGTCATGACCTAATGTGAAAACGACTGGACTAGTGGTATATGAACATACGAAAGAAGCCAACATTTATATGTTCGCTTTGAGATTTTTCTACATATTTCCTGGGATTAATTTGTCAAAACGTTGACGTGTCAGTAACAACAACGTTTGGCCTTTGACTGTTGACCGTACCCAAAGTAGTTAAAATATTTTCCAAGCTGCCTTGATTTATTTCAGAGAAACATATATATCGTGATTTAGATTTTACATGGCCGAAGATATTTTTTGAAAGTCGATTTATATTAATTTTGATAAAACATATTACATTACATCAGAGTTGCTCCAGAGAAACAATCAAAGAAATTGAGTTATAAGAGCAGAATATGTTTTTCTTAGAAAATAAATTTACACCAAAAATTATATTTTGATAGTGACTGAACTCTTAAATTATGTCAATCTTCCAGATACGTTAAAATTGATGTGTCAATTATTTTGGGTTTGTGATGCAATCGCAGGCGACGATGCCATCGAGTGAGAAGCACCCGTCACGAGTGCCAATGTGGAGAGGAGCCAAATTTGCCTATGCAGCCATAGCCTCGTCCATTTTTCCCTTGGCAATTGGAGGCTACTGGGCTTACGGTCAACTGGTATTACTGCCACATTCAATTCACTTTGTCCTAATTGCCACCTTAACTTTTTTTTTTTATGCCAACTTAGTCGAATGATGTCAACAAAAAGATATGTTTGAAACAGTCAACATGGACTTTTGACCAGGTTGACAATAAATTGCAATATTTTTCAATAATCACAATGAACAGTTAGAGCACTTTTGCTAAAGTTTGCATGATTTAGTTCACATGACTTGATCATTTTAGCTTGTGCACTATAACCGTGAATTGAATTATTCTGTTATTAATTCACCCAAAAAAAATTATTCTGTTATTATATTTTCTCATATTTTAATCAAAAACTTGAAGATTTGTTATCCAAGAAATGATATTATTGTATTAACTTACAAAAGATATATACGAGAAACAGAATAGTTACAGCACATTTCAGAGGAGTGTATACTTAACTTACATCAGATATTACTTTTAAATGGTGCAAAATTCATTTTTGGAGTTGATGGGTCAAATTAATTAATTTATATTCTTACATGCAGATACCGAGGAACGGAGGGATGCTGGCGGCATTATATGCCTTTCATGGCAAGGACACTTCCAAATTCATACTAGGCTTAACGAGTTTGTTCGTCATAATTAACGCTCTGAGTTCCTTCCAAATCTACGGCATGCCTATCTTCGACTTGATGGAATCTGTATACACAAGGAAGTTCAAGCGAGCCTGCCCGTGGTGGGTCCGGGCACTTCTGAGGGCCAAGTTCGGGTTCATCTGCTTCTTCACGGCGGTGGCCATCCCATTTTTGAGCAGCCTCGCCGGTCTGATCGGAGGGATCGCGTTGCCTGTCACGTTCTCCTACCCATGTTTCATGTGGCTTAAGATCAAGAAGCCCAAGGTTTACGGCCCAATGTGGTTCCTCAATTGGGCTCTTGGGCTTTTTGGTTTGGGCCTGAGTGGGGCCGCCGTTGCAGCTGGAATATATGTTATAATTGACACCGGTATCAAGTTTAGCTTTTTCAATCCATAGTTTGAAAGGTTGCCTAGGAAGAAACTGTGATTTACATGTGTTTTAGTTTCTAGGGTTTCGCTCTTTTTTTATAACATACTTTTAAGACTTGTTATATATTTGAAGCCTAATTACTTTCATAATCTAATGTAGATTAGTTTCTATTTACATGGAGCTTTGGGTTGAAAGAACCTGACATATTAATACCCACTAAACAGATTAATCCAAATTTCGACGAAAGTACGATATGTGAATGGTGTAAAACATAAGATACACCAAAAACACAAATTTATTTAGAGAAGAAATGAGCATTAGTTTGAGTGGGAGAGCGTGATCTACTGAGCATTTCTAAATTGCAACAATGGCGTACTTAAGAGATAATATCCAACTCAACACTGATTAACTATCATAGCAAAACTAATTTTCTTAATTAAGCACTCTTTAGTACTTCATGTTTGCGCAAAATGGACTGATTCGTAACTGTAGCAAGACATTGCACAGAGATAACTCAATTACGAGCACCGGCCAATGCAATTAAGACTTAAGAGCGCAAAAAAAATCCCGGAAGTTGCAGCACTTAGCTGAGAAGTTGCAGCAAAAAGATCTGCAGACTACAGTCCATGAAGTGATGGGATAGCGGGTCCGATAACGTTCATGATTCAAGCGCCAATGAGCTCCTCCTGAACTTGACCATCTACGACAGGGAGAGAAGAATCGGTTAGCATTGACCAGTATAGATTCAGTACAACTCCAAGCCACGGCCGACAGAAATTCTCACCAGCAAGTCCAATAGCAAGGTTTGCTTGAGCATCTGCCTCGGAATTGTATTCCTAGTAAACATAAGTAGAGGTCAGACTCTTGGAGAAGAAACGTTGTTACCCACTCGCTGAATCTTGCTGCCTCCGATAAACGTGCAAGTGTAGTAAGAACTACTAACCCTTAATACATGACCAATCTGAAAGGAAAGAAACTTATTCTTCAGTGCCTTGGCCTGCTCACACAACTTGGCCATATTCTCGTGCTTCACCTTCCACAAACCCTGAATCTATGGAAAGAAAAAGCTTCTCAATGAGAAAGAATGAGCGGAACAGATTGTACAATCCCCCTACCAATGGACCCTTTAATACAACCGCCAAGTGGTAGCAAATAAATGAGAAGAAAGCAACCTGCATGCAGACTAGTTTTGAATCTCCTCGGACACAGATCTCGGTAAAACCATTCTGTAGGGCATACTTGAGTCCCAAAATCATGGCTCTGTATTCAGCAACATTGTTAGTTGCCACACCCAATCCTTCCCTTAACCTGCAAATCTATCCCAGTCATAGCTTCTAACACATTAGAGCGGAACAAGCAAACAACAGAGTCCAAATTCAAGTAGACCATTAATACATTACATACCAAACTTCCATCAGCAGCACGCAATACAGCTCCAGCTCCAGCTTGTCCGGGGTTCCCTTTCGAAGCACCATCAAACTCAAGGATACATGATTTCTGCGTACCAAAGACCCAGCGTCACGGTTGATGCGCCAAATTCACTCCACTCAATAAGACCCCAAAACTAATAAGTTGATGATACGAGAGATAGCCAAATAGACAGAAGAGGAGAAAATAACAACGAATAGAGAAGTTTTGGAGAATCTGCAACAGTCAACTTACTCCAGTGGTTACTGCCCAGGACCTCATTTGACTATCCAACTTGGGATACTTCTTCGATGCCTCGGCAACTGCGGATACCGAACCATTACCCTCCTGAAACACGATAAAAGCATCTACTCACAACATGGCTAAAGACATTTCCCGATTCAGATTGCTAAAACGACCACAACCAGACTCACGAGAATCTCAGATTCTAACCCTTGTCGCGCTCTCTTTTTTGCTCCATCATTTTCCCATTCCAGCCCTTCGTCAAAAGAAGGTTGCTGACAGCACAAAAACAAAGCAGCAAAGCGAGCATTGAGGCAAACAAGAATCAGACTAATCGTCACAAGCAAACATAGGACCATATGAACCAAATAACCTGATAAGGGCACGGCTGGAGAGGTCCGAAAAGGTCGTCCTTCAAGTCGGCTGCTCTGATAGTGTAGAGAGCATTATGAAGGCCATGGGAGAGAAGATAACCCTCAGCCTCCTTGGGCAAACCGTACCCTTTATACACGCTTACCGCAGGATCACAAACCTACACACACAAAAACACCTCACATTCACCAAAAAAGAAACAATCTTTTCGATACCCAATCCCCAAAGACCCCAAACAAGCAAAGCATAAAGGAGAGAGAAACAAACAGAGGTTCCAGCTTGAGCCTGGCAATCGGCGAAGCTCTTATAAACCCCAACGACGTCCCCTTTCCGGACAACGAAGAAGGAGTCCTCCTCTCTCTTGGGTGGCTCCATCGCTTCCTCCTCCTCCTTCGCCTGCTTGGCGGTCTTCTTGCTCTTGGTCTTCTTCTTGATGGCGCCTGACGCGTAGCACCGGACGACCAGGCCCAGGGGATTGGCGGCGGAGAGGGGGAGGTGGTTGGAGGAGGAGGGAGGGAAGAAGGAGAGGGAAGATGGGCCGAGGTTGGGCCTGGGGAGGAGGCGTGGGTTTGCTGTTGCTGCTGCCCGGGAGAGTATTGTGCCGGTGTAGTGAGACACCCGCGATAGGCAGCTCATTTAAGAAGATACAGATGGATGGGTTCCGGCGCACTTTTTAAACCACCATCATCTCATATTTGTATTCAACTCATTGTATCGACTAATTCGTATTCGGGTCAGGTTGTGAAATTTGAACAATACTTTCCTTTTAGTTATATATGTTTCTGGGAAAGGTTATAAATTTGATCATGTGATTTGTGAAATTTTGCGTGATGATCCTGAGGTCCTAAAACACAATTCGTGATCCTGAGGTTGGTTAATTATTTTGCGACGTAGCCTTGGGACGCTTCCCAGCCAAAAAACCACTCCGAGCTTAAAAACACTATCGTTTTGCTGGTGATGAGGCGCGCGTAGTCACATGTGACGTGAGTATTAAAATTTCATTTTCAATCACCATTTTTTATCATTTTTAATCTCATGTTTTTTGAATATTTAAAAACATCCCCTCTTCCTCCTCTTCTTTTTCTTCCTCTTCTTCCTCTTCTCTCTCACGTCTCTTCTTCTTCTCCCTCCTCCTCTTCTTCTTCCCCACCGTCCCGGAGTGTTATCGTCCAGAAGGGTCATCTCGGAGTCCTCCGTGGAGAAGAGAGATAGTGACAGCTGGAAGGTAGAGGAGGAGCCTTCGGAGAGAGAGGCGGTGGCATTGAGGATGCTCAGCTTGGAAACGGCAGCTTAATCTGGCTTGCTCCCCTCCGACAAAATGAGCAAGACCTTCAGTTGGCCTCCTAACATATCCTCACAGTTGTAACTCCCGATTCCAAAATTAGGTTAGGGTTTCTCCTTTCATTTTAATTGAAGAGACGATGAATTCCAAGGAAGGATAGAATAAGGGATGAATGGGGAAGTCGAAGACCTCCAATGGTTGTTAAGATGAGTTTACTCGATTGACCCCTCCTTTCACAGCGGGGAGTAGCCATGGCAACACCCTCCCTCCTTTCACTTTGTCAGGGTTGTTAATGTGAGTTTCTTCGGACTGCCACCGTGGACGAGGAAGGGGCAAAGGCCAACGTAGCCAAGGAGGATGATGTCTGAGACAACAAAAGCTTTGAACTCTGGCTACTTTATGACTGTTCGGTTAAGGATGAGAGTGTTTGGGTTTCCTCGTCAGAGGAGGATGATGATGATTGCACCTGGGATGCTTATCAATTGGGTTTAGAAATTGTAAGGGATTTTTTAAAAAGTATAAAAAATTGGGGATTAAAATAGATATTTATTCATGACGATGTCATCTAACACACAAGCAAACACTCGGGCAAATGTATCTGACTTGGCATGCCGCATCAGCATGCCATATAGGCTCGGAGCATTTTTTTGGCTCGGATCTGTACCGAGACTACGTCACAAAATAATTAACCAATCTCAGGATCACGAGTTGCGTTTTAGGACCTCATGATCATCACGCAAAATTTCTCAAACGACAGGGATCAAATTTAAACTTTTCCCTATGTTTTTTAAAAAGTTCACTCTATTACCGTAAATTATCAAAAATTATATTTGACTGTAATTTATAAATTACAACACATGAATAAATCAATCTTATTTTTATTTTTATTTTTGAGATAATACTTATTTGCGAATATGTGATATCACACAATACTGAATTGAAATTTTTTCTATAACTTAAGTGACTTCCTGTTTCTCTTTTTAAACATGAGAAGAAAATGGCACTTTTATTCATATAGTTATTAGAAAAATAGAGCTCGGAATATTGTATTGAGTTAATGTAAAATAGAGATAAACAATACAAAACTATTTATTGAAAGTATACTACTATCCTCAATACAAACTTAAATATCAATAGCTTTCTACTCGAATTAGTTGGTTTATCCCAAATTTATTATTTTTATGTAACAACAAGAGAGATGTAGAGAGCGTTCATGAATCTCTAACCTATTTTCATTAAACCATTTTCTTATCAATGAGTCGGAATGCTCAACTACAAAAAAGAGCTAGAATTCAACTATCTTTAATACATAAATGTATAAATTTCTTATACTCGTAAAACCATCTCGTTTAGGGAGGTTCGAATCGTGTAAAATTGCTACGTTCAACGTTGAAGTTCTGGCTCTGCAACGCATGCAGTTTGTGAAGCGTACTTGGCAAAGACTTAGTTAGCACAGCCTTCTCTTACACCTTTAACATGTATCAGCAACATCAACATCATTATCGAATCGAAAAACTCAAGTCTCGAGGGAAGGAAGAATCGTAAAGAGGTCGCTAAGAAGTTGATGGAACCGAGCAAGAACTCACCTCTTTGCAGATCCCGGTATATCCAGTTTAGGATGCTTCGGCTTTTTCCTCTTTGGAGTCACTATCTTTTTGGACGCCTTGTTCTTGTGTTGTTGTTTCCTCGAGGATTGTGAGCTGCTTGCAGTTTTTTGGTACCTGGTTGCATAGCCATTCGACTTCGATACGTTGAGAGATTCTTTGCGAGGAGTGACATTTTTCTGATATTATTATATTAACTTACAAAAGATACATACGAGAAACGGAATAGTTATAGTACACATCTTAGGCTAAAATCAGATATTACTTTTAAATGGTGCAAAAGTCTTTATTAGAATGTGTGTCAAATTAATTAATTTATATTCGTACATGCAGATACTGAGGAACGGAGGGGTGCTGGCGGCATTATACGCCTTCCACAGCAAGGATACTTTTCAATTCATCGTCGGCTTAACGAGTTTGTTCGTCATAATTAACGTTCTAAGTTCCTTCCAAATCTATGGTATGCCGATCTTTGATGGAGTTTGTACAAGAGGAGGTTCAAGCGAGCCTGCCCGTGGTGGGTCCGAGAACTTTTGAGGGCCAAGTTCGGGTTCATCTGCTTCTTCACGGCGGTGGCCATCCCGATTTCGAGCAGCCTCGCCGGTCTCATCGGAGGGATCGCGTTGCCGGTCACGTTCGCCTACCCATGTTTCATGTGGCTTAAGATCAAGAAGCCCAAGGTTTACGGCCCAATGGGGTTCCTCAATTGGGCTCTTGGGCTTTTTGGTTTGGGCCTGTGTAGGTCCGCCGTTGCCGCTGGAATATATGTTATGATTGACACCGGTATCAAGTTTAGCTTTTTCAATCCATAGTTTGAAAGGTTGCTTAGGAAGAAACTGTGATTTACATGTGTTTTAGGTTCTCGGTGTTACGCTCCTTTTTTATAATATACTTTTAAGACTTGTTATATATTTGAAGCCTAATTACTTTCATAATCTAATGTAGATTAGTTTCTATTTCTATGAGGTTTTCGGTTGAAATAACGATATCCACTAAACAGATTAATCCAAATTTCTAACAAATATTTGAAACACGAATTTATTTAGAGGAGAAATGAGCATTAGTTTGAGTGGGAGAGCGTAATTGCCAACAATGTCATACTTAGAGATAATATTTGACTCAACACTGACTAACTATCATAGAAAAACTAATTTTCTTAATTACGCACTCTTTAGTACTTTATGTTTGCGCAAAATGGACTAATTCGTAACTGTAGCAAGACATTGCACAAAGATAACTCAATTACGAGCACCGGCCACTGCAATTAAGAGGGCCAAAAATCCCGGAAGTGGCAGCCCTTGGCTGAGAAGTTATCAGCAAAAAGATCTGCAGACTACGGCCCGCGAAGTGATGGGATAGCAGGATCGATAAAGTTCACGATAAGCTCCACCTGAACTTGACCATCTATGACAGGGAGAGAAGATTCGGTTAGCATTGACTAGTACAGATTCAGAACAAGTCCAAGCCATGGCCATCCGAAAATCTCACCAGCAAGTCCGACAGCAACGTTTGCTTGAGCATCTGCCTCGGAATTATAATCCTAGTAAACATAAGTAGAGGTCAGACTATTGGAGAAGAAACGTTGTGACCCAACTAGCTGATCATCGTAAGCTAATCAATGTTGCACAAATTGCTATGCAGATTTTCCAATGAGCCACTAAGGCAGTGGCGGGAAGTTTCACCGAAAAGATTTCTCTACTAAAAATTAGAATGGTACATCAATATCAAAGTATCAGAATCTTGCTGCCTCAGACAAACGTGCGAGTGTAGTAAGAACTGCTAACCCTTAAAACATGACCAATCTGAAAGGAAAGAAACTCATTCTTCATTGCCTTGGCCTGCTTACACAACTTGACCGTATTTCCCTTCTTCACATTCCACAAACCCTGAATCTATGGAAAGAAAAAGCTTCTCAATGAGAAAGAATGAGCGGAAAAGATTGTCCAAGCCCGCTACCAACGAGAAGTAACCCATGTACAATAACAGTACATAAAGATGACCAATTGACCATTTAATACAACCGCCATGTGGTAGCAAATAAATGAGAAGAAAGCAACCTGCATGCAGACTAGTTTTGAATCGCCTCGGACACAGATATCGGTAAAACCATTTTGTAGGGCATACTTGAGACCCAAGATCATGGCTCTGTATTCAGCAACATCGCTAGCTGCCACACCCAATCCTTCCCTTAACCTGCAAATCTATCCCAGTCATAGCTTCTAACACATTAGAGCGGAACAAGCAAACAACAGACTCCAACTTCAAGTAGACCATTAAAACATTACATACCAAACTTCCATCAGCAGCACGCAATACAGCTCCAGCTCCAGCTTGTCCGGGGTTCCCTTTCGAAGCACCATCAAACTCAAGGATACATGATTTCTGCATACCAAAGACCCAGCGTCTAGGTTGATGCACCAAATTCACTCAACTCAATAAGACCCCATAACTAATAAGTTGATCATACGAGTGATAGCCAAATAGACAGAAGAATAAAAAATAAACATGAACAGAGAAGTTTTGGAGATTGTAACAGTCAACTTACTCTAATGTTTACTATACGGGACCTCATTTGACTATCCAACTTAGGATACTTCCTCCATGCCTCGGCAACTGGGGATGCCGAACCATTACCCTCCTGCAACGCGATAAAAGCATCTACTCACAACATGGCTCAAGACATTTTCCGATTCAGATTGCCAAAACGACCACAACCAGACTCACGAGAATCTCAGATTCTAACCCTCGTCGCGGTCTCTTTTTTGCTCCATCATTTTCCGATTCCAGCCCTTCGTCAAAAGAAGGTTGCTGACAGCACAAAAACAAAGCAGCAAAACGAGCATTGAGGCCAACAAGAATCAGACTAATCGTCACAAGCAAACATAAGACGGGATGAACCAAATAACCTGATAAGGGCACAACTGGAGCGGTCCGAAAAGGTCATCCTTCAAGTCGGCTGCTCTGATAGTGTAGAGAGCATTATGAAGGCCATGGGAGAGAAGATAACCCTCAGCCTCCTTGGGCAAACCGTACCCTTTATACACGCTAACCGCAGGATCACAAACCTACACACACACAAAACACCTCACATTCACCAAAAAAGAAACAATCTTTTCAATACCCAATCCCCAAAGACTCCAAACAAGCAAAGCATAAAAAGGAGAGAGAAACAAACAGAGGTTCCAGCTTGAGCCTGGCAATCGGCGAAGCTCTTATAAACTCCAACGACGTCCCCTTTCCGGACAACGAAGAACGACTCTTTTTCCTCCTCCTCCTCCTCCTCCTCCTCCTCCTCTCTCTTGGGTGGCTCCTCCTCCACGGGCTTGGCGGTCTTCTTCTTGGTGGCGCCTGACGCGTAGCAACAGACGACCAGGCCCAGGGGATTGGCGGCGGAGAGGGGGAGGTGGTTGGAGGAGGAGGGAGGGAAGAAGGAGAGGGAAGATGGGCCGAGGTTGGGCCTGGGGAGGAGGCGTGAGGCTGCTGCCGGGGAGAGTATTGTGCCGTTGTGGTGAGACACAGGCGATAGGCAACTCATTTAGGAAGAAAGAGATAAATAGGGGCACAATATGAGAGTATGTCTGATGCGTTAGGCGCACTTTTTAAACCATCTTTCGTATCATATTTGTATTCGACTCAATGCATCGACTAATTCTTATTCGGGTCAGGTTGTGACATTTGAACACTACTTTCCTTCCACTTGTATATATTTTTTAGGGATTAGTACAAAAAAGTACCCTGTGGTTTCACCGATTCTCACTTGGGTACCTTGTGCTTTTTGGACCGTAAAACAGGTCCAAGTTATGAAAATTTTCATCACGGACTGGTCCCGATCTCCGGTCCGCGTGTTTTTTACAAAACGACGCCGTTTCATTGCTCACGTGGAACATTACATGGAAATGACTTGGATAAGTCATTGCTTATGTGGCGGTGGCTAAACTACCAATTAATACATGATTAATTTTTTTAAAATACACCCTCTTCTTCAACCTTCCCACTTCCTCCCCTTCCTCCTCTCTCTCTCCCTCCTCCTCCTCTCTCTGTCTCCTCCGTCGTCTTCAACCTAATTCCAGAAATAACCAAACACTTCTCCTCTATCTTCTTCAGCCAAATTCCAGGAATAATCAAAGCCCTAAAAATCTTCTTCAGCCAAATTCCAGAAATTAACAAAGCCCCAATAATCTACTTCATCAGAAGAACCCTTTTCCCATCTCCTTCCGCATAGTCACCAGACTGAACCCGTACCTCCCGGTAAGTTCTTTACATTATAAACCCGCATAACCCTCCTGATAAGTTCGAACCCAACACCCAATCCCGACTCCATTCTTTCTTCCCCCTAGCTACATAGTCTTCCTATTGTACATCCCAGCAACGAAACAAACCTCAAAACACATCAGTACATGTACACGACACGCAATCAAAACCCTAATCCAAACACGAACTTCTTGGCGGGCTGGAGAGGCGTGGTCTTCTTGTAGGAGAGGTTTGAGGGATGCAGGTCATCGAGCTTGGGATCGTTCTCATCGACGAAGAAACCTTCTCCTCCATCGATGGTGGCGCTGGAGTTCTCAGAGGGAGAGGTTCGATGGGGCCAACAGCGGAGGGGTCGGGGAATTTTTTTGTGTTGATGAGGGAAAGATATCTAAGATGCTTACTCTGGTAAAATCTCGTCATCTTGTTCCAATTCGTACGATGCCGACTCTACGATCCAAGGAAGAAGTCGATGTACAATACCGAGCTCTACGATCCCTTGGAAGACGAAGAAGTCTATACCCTCTCTTTCTCTTAAAAAAAAATTTTGCCTTATTTTAATTCTGCTTACGCTTTGAAGAAACATAGAGAGGATAGGAATGATCGAATGGTCACTGGAATTAGGCAAATTCGGTAGGGATTTTTTGGTGGATGATTTCTGGTGGTTGTGGTGGAGTGGGCGACAGAGAAGAAGATAGGGGCAGGGGTGGGGAAGTTTCTAAAAAATTTAGTGTTAAAATGGAAATTTGCCTCGATGCCATTTCAGCTCCAGCATTTTACGAAATCAAGCACGTGGATCGCCACGTAGGACGCAAAACGGCGTCGTTTTGTAAAAAACATGCGGACCGGAGATCGGGACCGGTCCGTGATGAAAATTTTCATAACTTGGACCTGTTTTACGGTCCAAAAAGCACAGGGTACCCAATTGAGAATCGGTGGAACCACAGGGTACTTTTGTGTACTTTTCCCTATTTTTTAAAAGGGTTAATTACCTTCAGATTCCTGTACTATTGACGATTTTGTAATAGGGTCCCTGTGTAATTTGAATAAGATATAAAACTCCTGTGTTATAACAAAATATTGGCATAAGGTCCATGACTTAACCTTCGCTGACATCATCAATTTTTTTTTATTTTTTTACATTGAATTGACCAAAATACCCTTAAGCCAAAAATTAAAAAAAAAACATCTTTCTCCTCAGAACACGACGGCCAACACCAAGCAAAAAACCCATATTTGAGAAATGGGGAAACCAGTGGCGTTGCTGTCGAGCCTAACGGAGAGGGAAACCAGCAGTCGATTGATTTTGTTCAAGGACTCAAGCGGCCGAGGATGGAGACGAGAAGGGAGAAGGAGATGACGAGCCTGTTCTAAATAGCGAGGAGGTCGTCTCGAATAGAGCCGACGAACCCATCGCCGTGGAGTCGAAGAGGGAGGAGCCGATGCTTGGCAAAGAGGAGACCCGAGCTGACCCTTAACTGCCTTGTCCTTCATCCCAGTGACCTTCTGGGCCTTGTCGAAGGCCCAACGATAGCATCCGATGAGATAGGGGAAGGGCGGGTCGGCACCGGGGAAGTGGCCTAAGAGACGGTCGATTAACCCCGTTCGAGGAGGTCTCGATTTAGCCTCAGCTCCTTCCCCTCGCTGAGAATCTCCGCCGCAGTCATCTCAAGGTAGACAACATGCAGATCCAAGGGAGAGGGATACGACGGTGTTCTTGGAATTGAAAAGGGATACGACAGCAGAATACGACGGTGGCCAAAATAACCTCGAGGAGCGACGATGACGGTGTCAATTGGAAAGGGACTTATTGGCCGGAGTGTAGCACGGGTTAAAAATCGGGAGAGGAGAAATCGCTCCAGTTCTTGGAATTGGGAATTGGGTCGGGAATTGGGTCTTTAGATGTTTGTTAATTGGAATTGGCCGAATGTTGTTTTTAGAAGGAAATCGATTGGAAGTGGGGAATTTTTTTGGCTTGTTGAAGAAGATCAGTATGGGAGAGGAGGGCGTAGGAAGAAGAAGACGCCACTAGTTTAATTTTTTTTAATTTTTTGGCCGGTCGGGAGAAGGAAAGGGCGGTGGCCGGTCCAAATTATTGATTTAGGTTGATGTTTATTGCAAAAGGTCTAAAGGTTGAAGAAAGTCTTTTTTATTTTTTTATCTAAGGGTATTATAGTCATTTTAGGGAAAATAAAAATTGATGATGTCAGCAAAGGTTAAGTGAGGGATCTTATGCCAATATTTTGTTATAACACAAAGGTCTTATATCTTATTCAAATTACACAGAAATCCTATTACAAAATCATCAATAATACAGGGACTTGAGGGTAATTAACCCTTTTTAAAAAGTTTATTATATTACTATGTGTTATCAAAATTTATATTTGACTGTAATTTATTTATAACAAACGAATGAATCAACCTTATTTTTATTTTTATCTTCGAGATAATAGTTATGTGCAAATATGTGATATCACACAATACTGAATTGAAAATTTTGCTATAACTTAAGTGACATCCTGTTTCTCTTTTTAAACATGAGAAGAAAATGGCACTTGTATTCCTTTAGTTATTAGAAAAATAGAGTTCTGAGTTAATGTAAAATAGAGTAATATTTCGAGTTAAAAGTCATAGATTTTTCGGCCTTGTAGTAAGAAATATAAGCGATAATAATATAAAAATATTTATCAAAATTATACTACTCTCCTCAATACAAACTTAAATATTAATTTATTTCTACTCGAATTAGTTAGTTTATCCCAATTTTATTATTTTTTATGTAATAATAAAGGAATTTTAGAGAACGTTCTTGGATCCCTAACGTATTTTCACTAAACCATTTTCTTATCAAGGAGTCAGACCGCTCAACTACAAAAAAATTAGCTAAAATTCAACTATCTTTAATAAATAAATGCATAAGTTTTTAAACTCGTAAAAGTCAATGGCGAAATCAGAAAGTTTAAGAGTTGGGTTAAATTTCTATAATTTTTAATATTTAATTTTAATTTGAATAGAAACATATAGTAAAAAATATACTAATTACCAATTAAAAAAAATTAAGTGGGGGCAATTCTCATATAGCTATGCCCCTACGTAAAACCATCCCGTTTAGGGAGATTCGAATCGTGTAATATTGCTATGTTCAACGTTAAAGTACACATTTAGGGGAAGTGTGTACTTTTAACTTTTTTAGATAACATCAAATATTACTTTTAAATGGTGCAAAAATCATTTAGAATTGTGCCTCAAATTAATTAATTTATATTTTTACAAGCAGATACAGAACGCCTTCCACAGCAAGAACACTTTCAATTCATCCTCTGCTTAGTGAGTTTGTTCGTCATAATTACCGCTCTTAGGTTCAAACTTAATCTATAGTATGTCGATCGTCGACTTAATGGAGTCTGTGTACACGAGGAGGTTCAAGCGAGCCCTGGCCGTGGTGGGTTCGGGCACTTTTGAGTGCCAAGTTCAGGTTTATCTGCTTCTTCACGGCGGTGGCCATCCAGATTTTGATGATCGGGTTGCCGGTCACGTTCGCCTACCCATGTTTCATGTGGCTTAAGATCATGAAGCCCAAGGTTACGGCCCAATGTGGTTCTTCAATTGGGCACTTGGGCTTTTTGGTTTGGGCCTGAGTGGGGCCGTCGTTGCAGCTGGAATATATGTTACCGGTATGAAGCTTAGCTTTTTCAATCCATAGTTTGAAAGGTTGCCTAAGAAGAAATTGTGATATACATGTGTTTTAGGTTCTAGGTGTTATAATATACTTTTGAATATTGTTATAATATACTTTGAATATTGTTATATATTTGAAGCCTAATTACTTTTGTAATCTGAAGTAGGCTAGTTTATATTTCCATGGAGTTTTGGGTTGAAACAAATTGTCATCTTAATATCCACTAAAACGATTAATCCAAATTTCGAATAAGGTATAATATTTGAATGGTGGTGGCAAACGTAAAATACTCCAAAAACACAAACTTATTTTGAGAAGCAATGAGCATTAGTATGAGTGGCAGAGCGTGATCTACTGAACATTTCTAAATTGCCAACAATGACAATACTTCAAATAGTATACAACTCAAACACTGATTAACTATCATAGCAAAACTAATTTTCTTAATCAAGCACTCTTTAGTACTTCCATGTTTGCGCAAAATGGACTGATTAGTAACTGTAGCAAGACATTGCACAAAGAATAACTCAATTACGAGCAGCGGCCAAAGCAATTAGGAGGGCAAAAAATCCCGGAAGTTGAAGCACTTCGCTGAGAAGTAGCAGCAAACTACGGCCCATGAATTGATGGGATAGCGGGTCCGACAACGTTCACGATTCAAGCGTGAATGAGCTCCTCCTCAACTTCACCATCTATGACAGGGAGAGAAGATTCGGTTAGCATTGACGAGTATAGATTCGGAATAACTCCAAGCCACGACCGACCAAAAATCTCACCAGAAAGTCCGATAGCAAGGTTTGCTTGAGCATCTGCCTCGGAATTGTATTCCTAGTAAACATAAATAGATATCAGACTCTCGGACAAGAAAACATTGTTATCCAGCTCGCTGATCATCGTAAGCTAATCAATGTTGCACAAATTGCTATTCAGATTTTCCGGTGAGCCACTAAGAGAGTGGCGGAAAGTTTCACCGAAAATATTTCTCAACTAAAAGTTAGAATGTTCCATCCTAGGTTGTCAATAGCACGCTATAGCGGCCGCTATAGCGGAAATCCGACCCACCCGCTATGCTTTTTTTCCCGCTATAGCGCGAAATAGCGGGAAATAGCGGGAAATAGCGGCCCGCTATGCCATTTTGAGGGGGTCACCGCTATTGCCCGCTATTGCGCTAGTGACTACCTTGGTTCCATCATTATCAAAGCATCCGAATCTTGCTGCCTCCGACAAAACGTACAAGTGTAGTAAGAACTTACTAACCCTTAAAACATGATCAATCTGAAAGGAAAGAAACTTTTTCTTCAGTGCCTTGGCCTGCACACACAACTGGGCCAAATTCTCGTGCTTCACCTTCCACAAACCCTGAATCTATGGAAAGAAAAAACTTCTCAATGAGAAAGAAAAAGAGCGGAACAGATTGTCCAATCCCGCTACCAACGAGAAGTAACCCATGTACAATAACAGTACATAGAGATGACCAATTGACTCTTTAATACAACCGCCAATAAATGAGAAGAAAGCAACCTGCATGCAGACTAGTTTTGAATCTCCTCGGACACAGATCTCGGTAAAACCATTTTGACGGGCATACTTGAGTCCCAAAAGCATGGCTCTGTATTCAGCAGCATTGTTAGTTGCCACACCCAATCCTTCCCTTAACCTGCAAATCTATCCCAGTCATAGCTTCTCATACATTAGTGCGGAACAAGCAAACAACAGACTCAAAATTCAAGTAGACCATTAATACATTACATACCAAACTTCCATCAGCAGCACGCAATACAGCTCCAGCTCCAGCTGGTCCAGGGTTCCCTTTCGAAGCACCATCAAACTCAAGGATACATGATTTCTGCATACCAAAGACCCAACGTCACGGTTGATCCGCCGAATTCACACAACTCAATAAAACGGAATTTAAGACCCCATGTTATGTAGCGTGATAGGATTAGTAACAAACTTGATAGAAAAGAGATTCGAGGGAGGATAAAACTTAGGAGAGAACTAGAAGAAATAGAGAATATAGATAGGAACAAAGATAGAATTAAAGAAAAAGTTGAGGATAGAAGGAGATAGGAGAATAGACTCCTTATTTCATTTCTTTTCATTGATTCCTGAATACATATTTAGATCCTCTTTATATAGTGCTAGAATAATAAAAGATACATAATAGATTTAATGTGGCGATATCAATACGGTTCATATAAGTAACTCAAAGGTCGAATATGATAAATGGATGTACTAAATAGGTGCATTGCAACATATTCATAACACCCCATAACTAATAAGTTGATCATACGAGTGACAGCCAAATAGACAGAAGAAGAGAAAAAAAAATGAACAGAGAAGTTTTGGAGAATCTGTAACAGTCAACTTACTCCAGTGTTTACTGCCCGGGACCTCATTTGACTATCCAACTTAGGATACTTCCTCGATGCCTCGGCAACTGGGGATGCCGAACCATTACCCTCCTGCAACACGATAAAAGCATCTACTCACAACAATGTCTCAAGACATTTTCCGATTGAGATTGCCAAAACGACCACAGCCAGACTCACGAGAATCTCAGATTCTAACCCTTGTCGCGCTCTCTTTTTTGCTCCATCATTTTCCAATTCCTGCACTCCGTCAGAAGGAGGTTGCTGACAGCACAAAAACAAAGCAGCAAAGCGAGCATTGAGGCAAACAAGAATCAGACTAATCGTCACAAGCAAACATAGGACCATATGAACCAAATAACCTGATAAGGGCAAGGCTGGAGCGGTCCGAAAAGGTCGTCCTTCAAGTCGGCTGCTCTGATAGTGTAGAGAGCATTATGAAGGCCATGGG
>SOPF01025876.1:0-16730 GCA_012979155.1 Hypericum perforatum
AACCAGTAACTACGAAAATCAAACTAGTAAAGCATCAAAACAAATTGGTAATACAACAAAATAAACAAGTCACGCAGCAAAACAAACTAGTAATGCAGCAAAATAAACCAGTAATACAGCAAAATAAACCAATCACGTAACAAAACAAACTAGTAATGCAAGAAAACAAACCAGTATTATGGCAAGACAAGCTAGTCACGTGAAGGGTTTAGTTTTGAGAACGTGATGGATTTTGGGAACGTGAAGATGAACAGTTTTTTGGTTTTTGGGAAATGTTGATGGAGGAGAGAAATGTGGACACTTTTTTTGTTAATTCCTTTTTTTGATAACTAATTAATTTATTCAAATTTTTGGATTTCCTAAAAAAAGAGAATTAAATAATAATTTACCTACAAAGAAGAAAACATTAACAACTGGGTTTTATTAGTTTTGGGCAAAAGTCGTAAATATCTTTGGTGATTAATAGCCATTGGATCATAATTTTTTTGAATATATTCTGATCCAATTGCCCTGATGGTTGTCCCTATATAGGGACAACCTCTCTTTAGTCCTTACCTAATCCAAATTCAGGTTGGGACAACCTTTTTGTCCCTATATATGGACAAGAGTGATTTGGTAAAACTACTATGACCTCTTTCTCTCTCCAATTAATCTCTTTAATCGCCACCTATTTTAAATTAAATAGTTTCTCTCTCTAATTAATTACTTTCTCTTAACTATTAATCTTCAATTTTTCTCAAAACCCTAATTACTAGCTGTCATTATTTCTTTGCAGTAAACCTAATCTCACCTTCTCTCTTTTGAAAATCCAAAAATGAAGACCATCCTCCTTCCTCTGGTGACCCAAAGATCGTCCTCTTTCCTTCGACGATCGCCACCCATTGACCATCCTCCATCCTCCGGTGATCCGACGATTGTCTTCCTTCCTTCATCAACTGATGAGTGCTTAAAACACTCATTTGTTGTGTCCATTTTCTACTTTGTTCTTAGTATTTTAGGTTGTTTTATTCGAGTTTTAGTTGTGTTTGTCTTAGTTTGGTTTATTTCATGTTTTAGTTGTGATTATTGTTTCTTATTGTGTTTTCTTGTGTTTTAGGAGCTAGTTTAGAGGAAGTGTGGAGTATGATCAAGCGAAGGCACAAAGGGACGGACGAGAGCGAGTTCATGAAGCAGAAAAGTGCTGAATCACAAGGTCTGGCGCACACCACTAATTTCTGGCGCACGCCAATGGAGCTACGAGCATGAACAACCAAGAGCAAGAATGACTGATTGTGAACGACCGAGCATCTGAAGACTTGGCATATGTCAGGTACAGTTGGCATATGCTAGACCAGACAGTGACTGGGCTTCCACTTGCTTCTTTGAGTGGAAAACATTGGAGGGGACTATGCACTCAAGATTTTTGGTCTTCTTGTGACCATGGCAGACAACTTTGGAGAAGAGGGTGGAGAGTAGTTAGGATATTATGTTAGTTTACATTTTATTTGACTTTTGACTTTTATTTTTAGTTAATTAAGTGCATTAGTGTAAAAAAGACAAGAAGTAAGAAAGAGGGAAGAGAGGAAGAGATTTAGCAGCCACGAATTTTGGCCATCCTCTGAGTAAAAAATGAGAGGAAATTAAAGAGAAGCTTCCTTGAATCTTGTAAATTCTTCTTCTCTTGTATTTTTCCTTTTGTTCATTAATGATAAGCATGTTGTTCTTGTTTATGTTTATGTTGTTCTTTGTTAATATGTATGAGTAGTTGATTTTGTAAGTTTGGTGTCTTAAAACCATATTTGTAATGACTGTTTAGAGGGTTAAATCATGAGGAACATGTTCTAACTAACGAACTTAATACTATGCTAAACTTGCCTGATCACCAAAGATAGAAGTTAGTTTAAACTTGAGACCGAAAGGAGATGGTTTAAATGGAAAGGTTAGTTAGATGATTCGTTAGTTTGAGTTAAGATAACTCTTCCTCAGTAACTGATTGTCCTTTAAGAGATGCATATAGTTGGTTCTTCGCTGAGTTCAGCTGATTTTTGGGGTCGAAAGAACATCTTACCATCCTAAGCTTAGTTTAAAAGCAACTTAGACCATTCTAGCACGAAAGTGTAATTTGGTTGCCTTTGATACTCTTGGACCATGTCACGTACTTAATAAACTCTCTAAATATGTTGATTATAGTGGTTTTAAGTTCACCTTGCTCACTTTTGCTTATCTAGTTGTTTAAATCTGTTTTGATAACCAAACCTTCAAACTAGTCAAGTTCATAATCTGTAGATTAGTGATCCGGCTTTAGAACAAGTTTTTAATCAACCAATCTTCATAATCTTTTCCTAGACAAGTTAGTAAACCAATTTGATGCCTTAAACTCAGTCCTTGTGGGATGATATTCCCGTATTTACTTATTGCTGCAACTCTGCTGGAAATTCTGCTGTCTTGGCGTACGCCAAGTTTGACTAGCGTACGCCAACTTTGGCCATCCGAGGCCTAAAACTCTTACGCCAGGAAAGTTGGCGTACTCCAGCTTGACTGGTTCGTTGAACCTGGCGCACGCCAGGTAGATTTAGTATACGCCAGGTTGTCCAGACAGATGACCTGTCGTTCCTTTAATAAGAAATTAGCAGAGTACTTAGTGCCATCGTAGGTGCGAGGGGAACAAATTAGCTCTGTTGCCGAGGACTGAGTTTTAAACACTCGATTTGGTGAACGAACTCGGAATAGGAAAATTCTTGTTTTTATATAATAATATAATATATATAAATAGTAACAAATAAAAAAAAACCAAAAAGTTTTTTAGAGTTAATTTTTAATGTTACTTGCAACACAAGTTACTTGCAAAGGAAATTTTGTGCATGCCTTAACCCGTTCCACCAAAAATCTTCTATTAGAATTTGAAGTGGACATCACTCGTTTAGAAAGAACATTGCGAAGAGAGAAAAGAGAGAAAGTAAGGATGGATCAAAGACAAGAAGGACAAGGAGCAGAAGTTCAAGCTCCTAGAAGATCTTTGATGGACCATGGAAGACCAACTTATGAGGGAGCAAAAATTGGGATTCAGCGGCCAGCTATTGAAGCTAATCACTTCGAAATAAAGCCAGTCGTGATTCATATGCTTCAAGCATAAGGACTGTTCTATGGATTGCCTAATGAAGACCCGAATGACCATCTTGGAAATTTCATGGAATTAGCTGATAATTTCAAGTATCTTGGAGTGTCTGATGATGCCGTGAAAATAAGGATGTTTCCATATACGCTCAGGGACAAGGGAAACTTTGGTACAAGCAACTTAAAGGTACTCCAATAACCACTTGGGAGGAACTTGCAAATGCTTTTCTGGATAAATATTTCCCATATTCAAAGACAAGCAAGCTCGTCAAGGAGATCACCAACTTTGAACAATATGAAAGTGACTCTTTGAGTGAAACATGAGAAAGATTTAAGGAGTTACAAAAGAGTTGTCCTCACCATGGTTTATCGGAGGAGTCGTTGCTCAAAACTTTTGATTTTAGCCTTTTACCAACAACCATGGGAACAGTTGATTCTGCCTCTAACGGAAATTTTCTGAGAAAGGAAAGAGGTGAAGCCTACCATATTCTGGAAGAGTTGGCAGCAACCAACAGGATAGTCGCAAATGAAAGAAGAAAGCAACCAATGAGAGAACTGAGAGAACTAACTGAGCGAAGCGAAAAGAGAGGAATGATTGAACTTGATGCTTCCTCATCATTTCAAGTTCAATTGGATGTAATGGCAAAGCAGTTACGAGATTTGACTTTAAACAAAGTTGGTGCTGTTGCTATCCAATATAATTGTGAAGCTTGTGGCAACATTGGCCATGAAATTAGTCAATGTGCCATGATGAACCAAAAAACTGAGCTAGTCAATTTTGTTAGTGGTCAAGGATAAGAAGGAAACCGAATGGGGAATAACCCATATTCTTCAACATATAACCCAGGATGGCGGAATCATCCTAACTTCTCATGGAAAGATAGAAATACTGATGACAATATGGCAATTGTACCTGATAAAGGACTATCCTTACGTGCCCCACTACAAGGACCACCACCTGGTTTTTAACCACGTGTATTTCTGGGAGAAAGGATGGGGGCCCTAGAGGAAAGATTTGACAAGGTAGAGAAATTCATCCAACAAACTGGAGAATCATCCACTAACCAAAGTTAAATATTGAAAGCCTTGGCGAGCCAAGAAACTAGGCAAAATAATTTGGAACAATTCCTAAAGGGACAAGCGACTACCATGCGCAATATGGAAGTACAACTTGGGAAAATTGCAAAGGTAAATGCACAAAGAGCATCAAGATCTCTCCCAAGCGCTACGGAAGAAAATCCTCGAGGCCACGAAAATGCGATCGCCTTAAAAAGTGGTAAAGAATTAGCTTCCCAAACAATCAATAAGAAGGCTAAGGAAACTAATGTTGTGGTCCCCGATCAAGACAAGGTTGAAGAAGTGTTGAAAGAAAAAGTCCCACAAGAGGAAGTTGCGGAGGAAGAAGAAGAAGTTTACATACCACCACCACCAATGATTCCCATTTTACCTTATCCTCAGAGGGTTAAGAGAAAGACGGGAATGGATGAGAAATTTCTCTGTTTTATGGAGAAAATGAAGAATGTATAGATTAGTGTCTCTTTTCTTGAGATGCTAGATCAAGTTCCGCACTATGCAAAGTTTCTAAAGGAACTTGTCATAAAGAATAGAAAGTGAGAAGATAAAGAGATAGTCGCCCTCACGGCAGATTGTAGCTGTTTAATTTTATTAAACCTTCCTACTAAGCTTCAGAATCCTGGGAGTTTCACTATTCCCAGTTTTATTGGTGACATTGAGTTTCCAAAATGTTTATGTGATTTAGGTACAAGTACCAACTTGATGCCTTTATCTACTTTTCGGAAACTTGGGTTGTGTGAAGTAAAGCCAACTTTAATGCTTCTCCAGTTGGCAGACCAAACAATTATGAAACCATTTGGGGTGGTTGAGGATGTCCTGGTAAAGATTGACAAGTTCATCTTTACAGTTGACTTTGTGGTTTTAGATTTTTCAGAGGACAAGAATTGTCCACTTATTTTTGGCAGACCCTTCCTTAACACAGCACATGCATTGGTAGATATGTATAATGGTAACTTGGTTCTCCGAATTGGAGAGGAGAAGGTTGAGTTTAATATGACTAGTGTTATGCATCATCCTCTTGATGAAGGGATGTGCATGAAAATCGATGTTGTGGAAGATTGTATCCTAGAGTTTTCTAAGGAAAATATCTCAAAGATAGAGGATACAGGAGAAGAAGAACCACAAGAAGAAGTGGAAAATGATGAACAAGTAAAGGAGGAAGTCGATAAGAAAGATCTACTTGAGGAATTGGAAATTCATTTAAAATACTGAACTCCATCCTCAATTGTGAAAGCCCCATCCTTAGAGTTGAAAGAGCTACCCTCGCATCTAAGGTACGCATTCTTAATAGATGAAGGAAGGTTACCAATTAGAATTTCAAACAAGCTCTCCAAGGATGAAGAGGATAAGGTGCTTGCAATTATGAACAAGCGGATAAAGGCCATTGCTTGGCAAATATCTGACATCAAGGGTATAAGCCCAGAAATTGTGATGCACCATATTCATATGGAGGATGGAGCAAGGCCAAGGGTAGACCGACAAAGGAGACTTAATCCTAACATGAAGGAGGTTGTAAAAAAGGAGGTGATCAAGCTTTTAGAAGCTAGAATTATTTATCCAATATTAGATAGTGAGTGTGTTAGTCCAATCCATTGTGTTCCAAAGAAAGGAGGAATGATAGTGGTAATCAATAAGGAGGGCGAACTCATTCCAACACGTATCATGACCGGTTGGAGGGTGTGCATTGACTATAGAAAATTAAACAATACCACACAAAAGGATCATTTCTCTTTGCCATTCATTGATCAAATGTTAGAAAGGATAATGGGATATTCTTACTATTACTTTTTGGATGGGTACTCAGGGTACAACCAAATTGCAATATATCCCAGAGATCAAGAGAAGACATCTTTCATATTTCCCATTGGTATTTTTGCATATCACAGAATGCCTTTTGGATTAAGTTGTGCCCCAGCAACATTCCAACGTTGCATGGAGTCTATCTTTTGGGAGATGAATGAGAAGATTATGGAGATCTTCATGGATGACTTCTCTGTATTTGGGGACTCATTTGATCATTGTTTGGAAAATCTTAATAAGGTACTGGAAAGATGTGAGGAAAAGAATCTTGTGCTCAATTGGGAAAAGTGCCATTTTATGGTAGACGAAGGAATAGTTTTGGGGCATAAGATTTCTAAAGTTGGAACGAAAGTGGACAGAGCTAAGACATAGGCGATAGAGAAGATGATTGCACCAACCACAGTTAAAGGAATTAGAGCCTTTCTGGGACATGCAGGTTTTTACAGAAGATTCATCAAGAACTTCTCTCTAATCGTAAAACCTCTGACAAATTTGTTAGTTAAGGACGTGTCCTTCAACTTTGACGAGCATTGTTAGAAAGCATTTGATGCCCTAAAGAAAGCTCTAGTAACAGCCCTGGTCATTTCTTCACCAGATTGGAAATTTTCATTTGAGTTTATGTGTGATGCAAGTGACCAAGCTTTGGGTTGTGTGCTTGGACAGAAGAAAGATGGGAAGCTACATGTCATCTACTATTCTACTAGAGTATTGACAGGGGCTCAACTCAATTATACGACTATAGAGAAAGAGTTACTTGTAGTCATTTATACTTGTGACAAATTCAGAGCATACTTGCTTGGTTCAAAAGTGATAGTCTATACGGACCATGCAGCTTTGAAGTATTTATTTTCAAAGCAAGATGCCAAACCTTGCTTGATACGCTGGATTTTGTTACTATAAGAATTTGACTTGTCTATTAAGGACAAGAAAGGAGCAAAAAATGTTGTCGCATATCATCTTTCTCGGTTAGAGAAAAGTGACTGAATGGAAAGAGATGGAAAGATAAAGGAAGAGTTTCCTGATGAAACTCTGATGATGATGAGTAGAGTGGAAGCTCTCTGGTATTCTGATTATGCCAACTTTTTAGTTGGAGAAATTATTCCTACAGGCTTGAGTTATCCTCAAAGGAAAAAATTCCTTAGAGATGCTCAAATATTTTTTTGGGATGATCCATACCTCTTTAAGAGATGTAATGATGGGATGCTTCGAAGGTGCATTACCGATTGGGAAATAGCTAATGTTTTAGAGCAGTGTCACAACACTCCTTACTCAGGTCATTATAGAGCAACAAGGACTACGGCAAGGGTATTTGAGTGTGGATTCTATTGGCCGTACATATTTAGAGACGCACGTACCTATGTGGAACAGTATGATTGCTGCCAGAGAACAGGGAATATCTCAAAAAGGAATGAGATGCCCTTATCTGGAATTTTAGAAATTGAGCTCTTTGACATTTGGGGATTGGACTTTATGGGACCTTTTCCCACATTGTGTGGTAACAAGTATATCTTGGTTAGAGTTGACTACGTTTTAAAGTGGGTAGAAGCTTTAGCATCACCTACAAATGATGCTAGAGTTGTTATCCAATTTTTTAAGAAACTCTTCTCGAGATTTGGTGTACCACGAGCAATAATCAGTGATGGTGGATCACACTTCTGCAATAAATCGTTTGAAGTATTGTTAAGGAGATATGGGGTAACTCATAAGATGGCAATACTTTATCATCCCCAAACAAGCAGATAGGTGGAGCTTTCAAATCGAGAGCTCAAAAAGATTTTGGACAAGACAGTTGGATCAGCTAGGAAAGATTGGTCGAACAAGCTCGATGATGCCTTGTGGGCATATTGAACAGCATTCAAAACTCCAATAAGAATATTGCCCTACAGGCTTGTTTATGGCAAGGCATGCCATCTTCCTGTGGAGCTTGAGCATCGTGCATTCTGGGCAATTAAAACCCTTAACTATGGTTACAAAAAGTCTGGTGAACGCAGTATTCTCCAACTTGCAGAGTTAGAAGAATGCGTGATTTGGCATTTGAGAGCTTAATACTCTATAAGGAAAGGACAAAAAGGAGACATGACGCCCACATTGTCAAGAAAGATTTCAAAGAGGGCCAACATGTTCTTCTCTATAATTTGCGATTGAGACTTTTCCCTGGGAAGCTCAAACCTAAGTGGAGCGGACCATACCAAATTGTCAAGGTATACCCTTTTGGGGCACTTAATCTGCAAGATAACAAAGGGATAGTTTTCAAGGTTAATGGTCAAAGGTGCAAAATCTACCTTGGTGGAGACATCATTAACCAAATTACAGAAGTGCAATTGGTTAATATGTTGTCCAATGCATGAACATGAAAGAAGTCAAGCTGACGACTTTAAATTAGCATGTTTAGGATTTTTATTTTAATTATTTTTCACCTTTATTATTTTACTAATAGGATTTATGTCATCTTTTACGTGCAGAAAATAGAGAGAAAGAATGTTGTGCTCAAAGTACATAAGTTTAGTGCATTTCTTAGTCAAGAAAAAACTTCCAAGAGACATTTGCATTATCATTCTTAGTACGGCGAAAGAAATATTGAGGATTGAGCGTCGTGACCTTTATCATAAGATACACTCCACACAATTCGTGAATACCGTGAGAGTAAAAGGTAACTCAAATAGGTTTAAAGCCAAATGGGTCGCAAGGAAAGGTACGAGTTCATCATGGTACACCAATTATGAGTTGTGCATGTTGCAAAGGTCAGAGTTAGATCTGTAAAAATAGTGGTCCTCTTTTACCTGCAGAGATTAAAGAATAGGATATTTTGTGCCAAATATACGTGTTTAGTTAGAGTCTTAGTCCTTAGGAAAATCCCAATAGATTTGTGTCTGATAATTTTGAAGCAAGCAAAAGAGACGTTGAGACTGGAGAGATGCGAAGAGAATTAAGAGAGACATTCAAGAGGAACATCTAAGTGTGCATACAGAAGAAGGATGGCAAGATTAGGGTTCTATCACAAGTGTGGGAAGTTGGAGCACGATGGTGTTTGTAGCAAACATAGTACAATTTCACAAACTCAGCAAACGATCTTGTTGTGTCACCCCAAAGAGTTCGTTTTGGTATGCGATTGAGGAGCTATGTGAGCGACGGATAGCAAAGTTGCACCTTTGACAGTGATTGCATCAGAGATAGTACTATACGCCAATCGAGCGACCATGCTATTAAGTCGTGACCTCCATAATCTTTGAGCCAAAAAGATCATGATAATTGATAATCTGTCAAAGTATGACCCATCAAAATGGAGCGTCTGGTTTTCAAGCTTTCCAGTAACGTAGCATAAACAAAAGCCAAAACAAAATAGAAAAATAAAAAAATTAGTTTATATGTACATTTGTTTTTTGGTATCATAATTTGTAAGTACGAGTGTTTGATTAGTTAGTTAGCATAGGTAGAATGTAAATGGCAAAGGCTATTTTCACCAAAACGCATTGCCTGGTGCACGCCAGAAATTATTGGCATATGCCAATTATGCCTGAGAAGAAGACCGGGCGTACGCCAGTTCTGGTTGGCGTACGCCAGGTAGGTCAGAATGAGGGCTATAAATTTGGCAGAAGCCGATTTTTTGCCACAAATCACCTCCCTTCCAAATTTTCCACTCGAAACAGAAACCTCGCACGAGCCGAAGCCTACCCAACATCTGTGACACAATACCTAACTCCCAAAACACAATCTAGGATGTCAAGAGTTGAAGGATCTAGTCGGGTCAGCATGAGAAACACTGGAAAGTGCGCACAGACAGCTACACCATGAGGGTCCGATTCTTTGTCGGATTCAGCCAGAGACATCCGCCACTTCTACAAAGCTCCCTTCGCAATCTTCTATGATTGGGAGGGAGAGAGGTATCGAAAATTCTATAAACTTACTACCTTGAGTCATTTCGAGATTAATTGGGATGATATGACAATCTTAGGGGTAGCTGATGAGTTGACTGCGGCTATAAAGAAGTTAGGTTGGGGTTATTTCACTGAGAGAGGCATTTTGGCTAGACAGGAACTAGTGCTAGAATTCTACTGCACCTTGCAGATTGAGGCAAATAGGGGTTCATTCACTGCAAGAGTTTTTGATACTGAGTTTACAATGGATGAAAGTGATTTCAATTTCCTGTTTGACTTTAAATCTAGTAGGGGGCTTTAGATTTCAAACCTACTAGTCAGGCCCACCGTGTATGGCATGAGATTACGAGATTTGAGAGATACGAGTCGGGGAGGGTGCCTAATACGCTGATTAGAGAACCACATTTAGGAATCTTCCATCGCTTTATGACTCTGACCATCTGTGGTCAATGGGAAGAGTCTAAAGTATTCCGATCTCAGCTATATGCCATCGACTACCTCTGCCACGACATTAGATTTAACACATATGCCATGTTTGTTGACTGCTTTGTACGTTTGATTAGCAATAGGGAACCTAGGTATCTGTACTTAGGTCATATCATTTCTCGCATTACACGTTACCGTTTTCCTAAGAGATTTTCAGAGTACCACAGGTCATATGTGGAGCTAGTGTCTCTAGACATCAACAAACTCAACAATAGCAAGCTAATCAAGAAGACGATGACGAGAGATGGCAAGGAGCTAGTGTAATACAAGCCATGGGAGAAGTGCCAGACTGTCCTAACTACCCTTTCCAGGTTAGGCCTTCCACTACCAGCGCAAGTGCCGGACCCTCAGGAGTAGGACCAGGAGGAAGAGGAGCATCATGATGAGGCTGGACCCAGCCATCAGTCTCCATGCCCACAGGTAGATCTTCATGACTAGTTTTCTATGATGCAATTGCAGCTACAGGGCTACGGAGACCAGCTTCAGGGATATGGCATCTAGCTTCAGCATGTGATGTCATCAACTACTTGCATTGAGGAGCACCAGAGAGTTCAGATTGAGGAGCAGCACGCGTTCTACGCAGAGCAGCGAGCATTCATGGAGCAGCAGAGGGAGCAAGCGGCATAGATGCGACAATGGACCAAGAACTTCGGTGCTAGATTCATGTTTCCATCATAGTCTCCACCGTAGCTTCCAGCACGGAATTGACAGGGAGCTCCTACTTCCTTAGTCTTTTTATTTATTTTACTTTATTTATTTTATTATCTTTATTTGTTTGCTCTTTTGTGTGTTAGATTTTTTTTTGTTAAGTATGTTTGTTTGCTTATCTTTGCTTTTGATTTCTTGCATGTTTGTGTTTTTATTTTTGTGTGATATTTGTGTTTTTGTATGCGTGTATTAGACACCTTGAAGACATTGTGTCATTCAAGTGTGGGGGAGGATTCCTTCCAGGAATCTTTCTTGTTAGGATGTTTAGAGTGTTTAGGACGTGTAGGTTTAGACTTGGCATGAATTTTTCAAAAATTTGACCCCCTCAAAATTTTTCAACTTGTGTTAGAATTTTATCAAACTCTTAGTTAAGGATTTAATTTGAGCACAACGCCTAGGAATTAGTAGGAACCTCACACTCTGTTGTTTAGGCGAGTAGTTTTACTATGTAGACTAGACTAGAGGGTTTATGAGTGTACCTTGTGAAGATTTGAGCTGACGAATGAGACACCAGTCTCTATTTTTCATGAGATGCATACTAATGTTAGTTAATCGAGGCATCCTACTAGTACTTATCGTGGTCTAGGTTGCATGGAAGTTGTGAGAAGATGGGACATTCTTTGATATTTGAGCCTAGAGCCTTAGAGCCAAAATCCTTTATTACCATTTGCGTAAAACCATTTGAGTCGAGCCTTTTTATTGATCTTAGATGAGGAAGCCAACTTTGAGCTTATTATCTATCACCATCCCTACCTTTGACCATCCGATTCGAGGACACGTAGGTTGCGCATGTTGGGGATGTATTGTATTGAGAGTAGTTGGTATTTGAAACTGACTTGGGGTATATGGTTAGGATTGTTTTTACGGTACATGACATTTTGAGAAGCCAAGTTTGCCTAGACATGTGTAGTTTGCATAGTGTGTTGAATGTAAAAAAAAAAAGAAAAGTGAAAGTCAAGAAAAATAAAAATAAAAAGTGAAAAAGAAAGAAAAAGAATGTGAAATTAAATAAGCATAAGTTTCTAGGCAAAACTTGGGCATCTAGGTCTTAGTACATTGGGATATTGGGAGTTGGGAGAGTTTACTTTTATTATACTTGGTGAGGATGTTTAAGATTAGACGAGAGATTGTGTAGATCTTATATCGTGTCCTTGGATTGGGTGGTTTAGCCACTATCCATACATTTTACCTCACCCTCACCTTCAGCCCTATTACAACCTGATGAAAAAGCCCCGTGATCATTGACAACCATTGTGACTTTTAGATAACGCTGAGTAGGACGTAGAATGCTTTGAGATATTGACCTGTATGTGAGTGTTAGGAAAGTTGACCATACACACTACATGAGTGAAACACTTTACTATCCTCGAGAGGTTAACCTTCTAGTGTCTTTTACATAGAGTCAACACTTGTTTAAATAATAGAATGTCGAGGGGCCTATTAGTTCATAGTGTTTTATGCTTTGAATTGATGAACTAACTAGGTTTATGATAAGATTCTGATATAAGTTGATGATTTTGAGGGAAGTTAAGTTTTGATCGAGTCTTGCAAAGTCTTTACCTCGCTTTGTGTTTGTGTGTGTTTATGTGATTTTTTTTTATTTTGTATCCGCATTTGAGTTTTGCTTGGGGACAAGCAAGGATTCAAGTGTGGGGGTGTGATGAGTGGTTAAAACACTCATTTTTTGTGTCCATTTTGTACTTTATTCTTAGTATTTTAGGTTGTTTTATTCGAGTTTTAGTTATTTTTGTCTTAGTTTGGTTTATTTCATGTTTTAGTTGTGATTATTGTTTCTTATTGTGTTTTCTTGTATTTTAGGAGCTAGTTTAGAGGAAGTGTGGAGTACGATCAAGCGAAGGCGCAAAGGCACAAACGAGAGCGAGTTCACGAAGCAGAAAAGTGCTGAATCACAAGGTCTGGCGCACGCCACTGATTTCTGGCGTACGCTAATGGAGCAACGTGCACGAACGACCAAGAGCAAGAATGATTGATTGCAAAGACCGAGCATCTGAAGACCTGGCGTACGTCAGGTACAGTTGGTGTACGCCAGACCAGACAGTGATTGGGATTCCACTTGCTTCTTTGAGTGGAAAACATTGGAGAGGACCATGCACTTAGGATTTTTGGTCTTCTTGTGACCATGGCAGATAACTTTGGAGAAGATGGTGGAGAGTAGTTAGGATATTATGTTAGTTTATATTTTATTTGAGTTTTGACTTTTGTTTTTAGTTAATTAAGTGCATTAGTGTAAAAAAGACAAGAAGTAAGAAAGAGGGAAGAGAGGAAGAGATTTAGCAGCCACGAATTTTGGCCATCCTCTGAGTGAAAAACGAGAGGAAATTAAGGAGAAGCTTCCTTGAATCTTGTAAATCCTTCTTCTCTTGTACTCTTCCTTTTGTTCATTAATGATAAGCATGTTGTTCTTTTTTATGTTTATGTTGTTCTTTGTTAATATGTGTGAGTAGTTGATTTTGTGAGTTTGGTGTCTTGAAACCATACATGTAACAACTGTTTAGAGGGTTAAAATCATAAGGAACATGTTTTAACTAACAAACTTAATGCTATGCTAAACTTGCCTGATCACCAAGGATAGAAGTTAGTTTAAACTGACCGAAAGGAGATGGTTTAAATAGAAAGGTTAGTTAGATGATTCGTTGGTTTAAGTTAAGATAACTCTTCCTCAATAACTGATTGTCCTTTAAGAGATGCATATAGTTGGTTCTTTGCTGAGTTTATCTAGTTTTTGGGGTCGAAAGACCAAATTATCATCAAATCATATCAAATCACAACTCATGTCGCACATCTTATACGGTCACACAATTGTCAATAGCAAAATATCAAGTATACATCTAATGGCGCATAAACAACGATTCCAATATACTCTCTCATCACATCATATCGTTCATATCAAACTACTCACAATTACATAGATAATGATTTAAACAAATAAACACGCCACTTTATATCAAATCATATCAAAGAACATAATAACCCCCTCACCTTACACCAAGTCGCGCAAATCGTAAACAAAGGAGTTCCCCGCTACTCTACTTGTCCCTCACTTCTCGGTTTCTAAATGTCGAACCACAACCAAGAGAATAACTCTCTATCAATCATCAACTTCACAAACATATGGGAAATGGGAAATCAACACAAAAGTCCCTAGAAATGGATTCTTACACAAAGTCTCTAAAATAGGCATAAAGGCCCTCAATTCTAACACTAAAGTCTAATTTATCATACATCCTCCTCATAACATCAACCAAACCTCAAATACAACTCATGCCCTTCATCAAATTCATATCAAAAGTTCTCCAAAAATATGCATAAAAGTTCTCTAATCCAACACCGAAGCATAACTCAATCATCTATAATCATCATACCATCCATTCAAGGCCTCAAAACCTCAAACTCCAAATCATCCATAATCACAAAAGTTGCTCAAATTATCACATGCTTACATCATATTCAAGATAATGACAAGATCTACACTTTGCTTAACTAAATCAACATCAAAATTTCACTTACCAATCCTTAAATCAAGAGGTCTTCTTTCTCTTTCTTCTTTTCTTCTTCTTCTCATTTCTCACGTTTTTTTTCTCTTCTTCACTCTCTCTCTCTCTTCTATTCCAATGGATGAGCACAAGTGACATCCACTTACAAAGCCTCCCCTAGATATTTTAACCAAAACTTTCCATAAATGGAAAGTTTTCCCATAAGCAAGTGGACATCTTTTTCCACTTTGGTCCTTGACTTTCCAAGTCACTCACAATCAATCCTAGGCTTCCATTTAAGTTCTAAAAAGTCTTCAAAACAATCCTCAATCCATAATTTCCATATGACTTATCAATTCGTATATTTTCCTAAAATCATCAAAAATCGTACTTATACCCGAACACTCACAAACTCACCCATGATCTCATCAAATAAATCGTCAAATGTCAAAACTCTCCTCACTAAGTTGTAGTCCTCAATGTTATGAACCTATACGAATTTTTGAATCATCCAAATCGGAGGTCGTATGAAGAAGTTATGAATTTTTGAAAACAAGTATGCGCAGCCTACCGTATGCTGGCTTCTCAGCGTCTGCTGGGTAAACGTTCTGTATCCCCCTCAAAAATCCGAATTTTGAAAAACTTAAATCAGAAAAGTTTAGGCCTTGCGATTCTACTCGTCTTGGAATCGCTCGATTTGGAGTTAGTATGTGAAAGTTATGATTTTTCTACCAAAACGCGACGAACTACACTTATCAATCGCAACCCTCCCGAAACTCACCCAAAAACTCGGAATTCTAAACTCAAACTACAAAACACATAATAACAAAGTCGTGCGTAATCATGTCGTGGATAAACACGACTTAGAATCATCAAAATCGGGGTCCACACGAAAAAGTTACATATATTCCCCCAAAGGACGACGAATTCAACCAAATGGTTTTAAAACCGATCGACACATAACAACCAAAGGTCAGACCAAGCAATCGCAACCAAGACAAAGTTAGCGAGGGTCATAACATTAACACTGCCAATGAGTTATAATGCCCATTAATTTTTTCAGCTTTGCGATGTTTTCTTTTCATGATTAGATCAACAACAACTTTGGTAAAGAAAAATCTAAGAATGACGTTAGTTGCGCTTGAAAATCTCCCCATTACATTTGCTAGTAGCATAAACAGTTGTACTCATTTTGAACTATGGAATTTTAGATTCTGTCAATCCTTGTGATATACTTCCGAAAATGATCTTTTCTGTTGGCCATAAAAAATTGAAAATTGCCTATATGCTAAGAAAAGGTGATTGCCATTTTATATTTCATAGATTAATGTTTATGAGCAGCTTGGATTTATCAATTAAAATATAAAAGTTATATATTTTCAATTTTAGATTACTTTAAAAATTGGAAAAAGTACACTTAGGTATCCTGTAGTTTTACCAATTCTCACTTGTTTACCTTGTGTTTTTGGAACGTAGAATGATTATAAAATAAATTATGTATCTCTCGATTATAAAATTACTATAAGGTAAAATATTGATAATGAGATATACTGTAGAGAGACGATCATCCTCGGTATTTCCTTGAATGTAGCTTTTGATGTTCATGACTTGAAAGTAGCTGGTACAGATTAATCATAACTCATATATCCATGAAACACATTGGTGGAGACTGAATCAGATTAATTAAGCAAGCTAGTAATAGTAGCTCCGAAGTGAGAGAGACAAAATAAGCACCATAAACTGTTTTAACATTCATTACAGATATATAGAGAGAGAGAATTGTGTCCCCAATTCAGGATATGATTGTTTTTCTTTTCTAAATCAACTGTTAGATATAAATAGATTAATTCGTGTTTAAATTATTTTAATGATTCTCTCTGAAATTTTCAACTTCGAGAACAGTGCCAAATAAGTTCACTCTCGTAAGCATATAAAGTTCAACACATAATTAATGATACATCATTTTGCCAAATAAATTATCATCGTTCTCGGTCTAACTTTTTTAGACCGACTGAGTTATTATAATAATTATTATGTTTATTCAGATTTGATCTGATTTTTATTCCATTATTTCCTATTTGAAAGTAATTACTTATTCCGATTAATAAATCATCATTTGGATCCACCGGAGACAACCAAGTCATGCCCAGTGACAAACCTCGAATCTTCACTCGCAAGGAACAGAACAGCATCCGCCACG
>SOPF01025877.1:0-30717 GCA_012979155.1 Hypericum perforatum
CGTCTATTGGTTCGATAGACGAAAAAAAAACCTGCCAAACACCATTTCTGTAATTTTGAGGGTGAGCCACCGTTTTTGTAATTTTAGGTGAATAGTAACACCATAAAAATAAAAAATCCGCATAGTTTGCCCATTCAACCGGTGAAGTGATTCATAAAATTTGATTTTCCGGTTTGCCTATAGACGAGTTTCGTATCAATCAGTTTGAACGAGAATAGGATTATCGCTGAATTCAATTGAATCACGAATTCAATCCATTAGAAATCAAAGGAAAACATGACCCCAAACGGATATTAGAGCTCATGTGATTCGACAAATTGATTACGCTCAAAAGATAGAATGATATCTTTTATTTATGAGTGTCTAAATCATAAACTAATATGACCTAGACTTAGAATAGACAAATCCTAACATAGTCATAAAATTTATTTAAGTTATCTAAGAGTAGAGTATAAGACAAAAATCCAAGTAGAAATCTAACATAGAATCCAACTAACATTGAAATTCTTTTATTTCAAGCCAATTCTTCAACAGTTTTTCACCTTGACTAGAAATCACCTGTCACGACCCGCGCTAAGGTCGATGACCGGTGCTAGACTCTGTGAAATATCAAAGACATAATACGGACTCTAGCAAGTCTCAAATCTTCTCACATATCTTATCAACATACATCGGCGATACCTTGAGAAAAACACTAGAACCTACTTCAAACTCAATATTTTTTCTTCTCTTGTCACAATATGACTTTTGTCTGCTTTGAGCTTTGCGTAGGCATTCTCGAATCACTTTAACCTTATCCACTATTTCCTGCATAAATTCAAGATCTAATTGTTTCTTCTCACCAACATCATCCCAATATATTGGAGATCTACACTTCTTACATTACAATGCTTCATACGGTTGCATTTAATGCTAGACTGATAATTATTATTGTAAGCAAACTCCATCAAAGGTAAATAAAGCTCCCAGCTTCTACCAAAATCCATCACACATGCTCGCATCATATCCTCTAATATTTGGATCGTACATTCTAACTGTTTGTCTGTTTTAGGATGGAAGGCTCTGCTCAAGTCTAATCGTGTACCTATGGCATCCTGAAACTTCTTCCAAAACCAAGATGTGAAGTGTGTCCCCTGATCAGAAACTACCGAGATGGGAACTCCATGTAGCTGAATAATCTGATCAATAAACAGTTGGACAAACTTCGTTGCATCGTATGTACTCTTTATAGGCAAAAAGTGTGCAGACTTTGTCAATCTATCCACAATCACCCAAATAGAATCGAAGCCCTTTGGTGAAGTTGGAAGTCCCACTAATAAATCCCTTTCCTTTTTCTTCAAGTTTTATTCTAGGGTATTTTTATATGTTGATGTGCACAATCAATTGCAAATTTGGTGTTAAAAAAATTCTTATACGAATTTGGTGTCCATTTAACAACATAATTTTTTTTCATGTATAGGAACTTATACACAGAATTTTTATGGGTGTAATCTTTGAATCCGCATATTAGTTAACACATGGATTTTGGTGAGAGATTTGAATAGAAAACTAATACACAAATATTTAATCCATGTTCGTTGAGAAACAAAGAGAATCCGAGAGCTCTCCTCCCCTCCCCGACTCCCCACGGCTCTCATGATTCGATGCCCCAACGTCGTCCTAATGCTATTTTTGATGAGCGACACTAAAGCCTCCCACTACTACTTGTGAGTTCACGAGTATGAATTTTTTCTCTTTTGACTAATTATTAGGGTTTCGATTGAACTTGAGAAATTATGAGATTTAGTGTGAAGTTTGATTAATAATTTTGTATTACTAGTTCGATTATGTTGATTAATTTGGTTGTTTGATTGAAATGATTTTGTTAAAATTATGATTAGTCAAATATTTAGTATTAAAGTTTGGTTGTTATCATTTTGGTAGTTGATTAGATATGAAGGATATTTCTATTAATTCATGTTTCATATATGTGTTTATGCTATTTAGATTGCTTTTATTATGTGTATTTGTTTCGCTGGGTTTTAGATTTGGTTCAACCATTCAAATCACTAGTTAAATACTTATGGTCGATGGAGTATGAGTTAGGGTTGCATTTTAAAAAATTTGTTATGGATTCACAGTAATATTGTTGTACTAGAGTGTCTATTGTTCTTAGACTGCGTGAAAAAAAGATTGAGAAACAAAGTGATGGGTGTATTGACGATCCTGTTAAAATCTACCAATGTAATTTCAAAGCGTGAGCATTGGGAAATGAGGCACTCAGAAACTACAAGAAGATGACTACATATTGGGATGTTTGTTATATAGGCACTTTGATTATTGAGACTTTATTACAATTTTGGTGGAGCGGTGACGATAGAGACACAGATTCCATATGCATATATGATGAATCATGAAAAATTTGAGCATGCAGGCCAAAGTTATTATGATCTACATTTAGTTCCTGAAAACTTAAGAATTTACGATTTATCGTGGATAAAACAAGTTGGATCCCACGCAAAATCTGAATTGGACAAAATAACTGAAATCCTAGTATTAACTCTTAAAATACCACGATCTTACGAGTTAAAAGTAGTGAAATCTTTCTCAACTCTTCTCAAGGAGAGAGAGAAAAACAAGGGTTTTAGATTTGACTGTGAAATTATTGATATTCGAGATCAAAAATCTACTATAATTTTATATTTTCTAATAATATTTGTTATCTCATAACTATTAATTGATTAATATTATACTATATTACCTAATAAAATTATTCAAAAAACATATTATTATTATTATTATATTTTAATATTTAGAATAACACGACTAGTAATTATTGAGCCCAAAAAATAAGAATCAAATTTACATTAATATCTTTAAAATTAATAATGTAAAGTTATTTAAATCCATATGATCATCCTACTAATTTTTTTGGTGCTTCTTTCTTTTACATAATTTTGATTTTGATTTAATTGTTTTTGCTCGTCAAACTATTTTATCTAACCTACGGTTAAAAATGTATTAAACAAAAGTTTTTGTGCGTGAATTTATGAACGAAAATTGATCACTAGTGCAAAAAGTTCATGTTAAGGTTAGTAATTTTTATAATTTTTTCAATCATTACGATTTTTTTTCTACGCTCAAACAATATTGAATAAAATTCCGATTTTGACAATTTTGGTGTGAGCAAATGTATTGAGCATTAGTTAATAATCAATACATTTTTTATTTTTATATCAAGTAATATTGTCGACTAGATATAATTTATTTGTGTTATGTAGGGAGATTACTCATGTGGATAGAAAAGTGACCAAGAAAAATACGAGCATTGTATATTATAGAAGCGTGTTGGACGGGCTCAGAGATGCTGATATAAGTTATTTTTGAAAAAATAGAATTGCTTGAGTCATTAAATATTGTAATAATTTATAAGTTGTGAATTAGTTTAATAATTTACTCGTGTATGCATTGAATGTAGGTTATTTGGGGTTTGGATTGGGTGGGGACAAGGATTTAGTCCCCATATGAGGACTAAAGAAGTGAAATCATGAAATAAGGGTAGTTTGGTAAAACTACCCTTATATCTTTCTCTCTCTAATTTATGCAACCACTCACTATTTGAATTAACTCTCTCTTCTACTAATAAATTATTTTCTTTCTCTCTCCGATCTTTGTAACCACTCACCTAATTTGAATTAATTCTCTCTCCCATTATCAAGCAACGCAAGGCAAACAACCAGTAACCTAATAAAAGAAACCTGTAACTTAGGAAAATAAACTAGCAACCTAGGAAAATAAACCAGCAACATAGAAAATAACTAATAACATAGGAAACCAAACTAACAACGCAAGACAAACATCCAGTAACATATAAAACCAAATCAGCAAAGCAAGGCAAACAACCAGTAATGTAATAAAACAAACCAGTAACTTAGGAAAATAAACCAACAACCTAGGAAAACAAACTAGCAACATAGAAAATAACTATTGACATTGGAAACCAAACCAACAGCGCAAGACAAACAACCAGTAACATAGGAAAACAAACCAACAACATAGGAAAACAAACTAGTAACCCAAGATAAACAACTAGTAACCCAAGGAAAAAAAATCAGTAACTCAAGACAAACAACCAGTAATTATTAACTGCAAACTAGTAACACAAGACACCGACAACCAAAAAAAAATCAGCAATGCAAGACAAATTACCAGTAACATAGGAAAAAACCAGTAACCCAAGACAAACAACCAGTAACTGTTGACGAGGAGGTGGATAGAGGTCGGCTTTCATTTTGGAAAAGAGAACAAAAAAAGTCAGAGTTGTTGGTTGTGAAGGGCGGTCAATGGTCATTATTTTGGGAGGAATATGGAGGGGCAACAAGAAAAGAATTCCAAAAGTATAAAATTTTTATTTCCACCCGTAATTTATTTATTCAAAATTGTAGATTTTAGGCAATAAATTAGGTGTTCAAATTTTAAGATTTCTTAAAAATAGGGACATTTAAGATAATGGGCTAAAAAGTAGGAATGCTTTAAATACATGGATTTTTTAGTTTAGGTAAATGGGGCTAATAAATAGGAGGCTATTAACTGATTGAGTTTTCAAATTTGGGTAAAGGTCAAAAATATCCTTGGATGTTTTACACTATTCGATTAATTATTTTTCAAAAAAACTAATCTAACAGTTTAGATACTAGTCCCCATATGGGGACACCCCCTTTAGTCCCCACCGAAACCAAATTCGGTTATTTGGATGTCTTATACCATGGAAGAAATTATGTCTAAGTTGTCGAATATATGATGTAGAGATTGGAGATTTTGGTCAGCTTGAGTATTACTGATATGCTTCTTTTACGGAATGGTATTATCTAGATTGTATGCTACGATAATTCAGATCGTATCAAAGTATCATGTTTGCACCAATTATGATCGACGAGGGGGCACATAGTCCAAGGATGGTAAAGTTGTCATGACTCAAATATGGGAGTAATGGCCGATACTAAATTATGCTAGACTTACTATAATACACCATAATATATATCACATCATTTTGATCATCTCTAAAGCACAAAAATAATTTACATATATTATAAATAAGCATTATTCTAAGATCATATGTCAAAGACCACAAATATGTACAATGGAGCGACCCAGATTATAAAAAAATACCATCTGGAGTCCTTAAAAAATAACCTAGAATTGAAGACAACAGGCTAAACTTGGATGAACGAACAAAATAAACTTATCTAGATGTCAACCTGCACTCATACCTCTTCATCTGTGGATTTAGGGAGGGATAGATATTTTGGAATACTTACTAAGTGATTATTATAAGTAACATGTACTTAACTACCCAATCATTCCCATCATACTCAACCAATGCAACATAAAGCCAAAATATCAAATTACCATTCTACAATAAGGTCATCAAGTATCACTTATCAACATAATAAAAATTTTGATATTCACATAAGAATACATGACATAAGTCAGATCAACTTCAGATAGGCCTAGATAGTGTCACTCCCATACCAAAACGAGGACCACATCTTAAAGGTGCCTTCATATACAAATTCATATCAAATAACCTCACATCATAAATTAAGCAAACCATACCAAATTTGACAAATACTCCAATACAATGTCAAAGAACACATAGATGAAGATCTAGACATAAATCATACTTTAAATCAATTACAAGTATATCAAGTCAAACACATAACCACACCTAGTTTGCTAAAACACATATTACAATGAATATCCACTTACAAGAAAAAAGTTGCCCAAACCATTCATTTTACATCTCTTTGCACATGAATTCAAAACGTCAATTAACTAGCCAAAAGAGCAAAAAATAATACCCAACCTCTTTAGCATGTAAATAAACCTTTAGAAACGTCGAAAACATATTTTATAAACCCTAAATTCAGATTTCTATAGGGAAGCCCCTAAAACATGTTAAAATCTACAAAATAACACCCTCAATGCTTGGTTCTTCTTCTATCTTTCACATATCTTTGAATCCTACCTTCAACTCACTTTAACCTCCTTCATCTAAGTCCACATAAGCTTGTTCAAATTTTTACATATTAGCTTCTTCAAGGCTCAAAAGAATTTCTATTCAAGTAAAGTAAAATCTTTCAAAACTACTTACCTAGGCTTCTAAGTAGTTAAAATCTTTACCCCTTTTTTTCCTCTTCTTCTTCCTACATTTTCCCCATTTTTCCCTCCTTCCACCTATTTTCTGATGTAAGAGAGCATATGGGTCAAGCCTTCAGTCTTGCCCCACATATATTTTCCCCTTTAACTCCCACCTATGGTTGACACCTAGCCCACTTGCAACTAGATTTTCACTTTTAGTCCTAGACTTTTAGAGCTTTCTAAAATTATTTCTAAACTTATTAATATGTTCTAATAAGTTCCTATAATAATCCTTATTCCAAAGTAGTCATATAGCAAATCATTTCACAAATCTTTCCAATACCAACGAAATTAGACCCATTTTAAGCACCTGAGTTTGTTCCTCTATTTTGACTAGATTATTTCATAAATTGACGATTTGTTGTTCTTCGTGAATGTTCTATCATAATTCTGCTTGATAATAAACGATCAGTCGTTTGTCAGATATTCCTGGCGTATGCCAGAAATGGGTGGCGTGCGCCACCCTTTGACCACCGAATTCAAGCTCACACCAGCAACACCTAGTGCAAGCAAAAAGCTAACGGACTACAAACTTGGCGTGTGCCAATGAAGATGGCGTGCGCCAGTTCAGCAGCAGAGTTACAACAAATTGCAATAAGAGTAAGTAGGGTTGTCAATCTACAAAGATTGAGGTGTTAGGCCTACTCTAGGGTTTACTTACTTAACTAGGATCAGATTATGAAGTTTGTTGTTGAACTCACATGATCTAAAGTCTTAAACATACAGCATCAAGAGCATAAGAACAAGCACTTAGATAGTTTATATCACAAAATAGATTATCAATAACTAAAAAGCTAAAAGTGAGCTAAGTACCTTAAAGTCCAATATAACCAAGTGATTCAGGGGGTATACGAAGCATGTGACATGGTACGAGTGTTTCAAAGGCAATCAATCTACACTTTTGCGCTAGAAAGATCTAAAATGACCCTTAACCAAGCTTAGAAGGTTAGATATGTTCTTTCAACCCCACCAACCAACTAAACTCAATCAAGAACCAACTATGCATATCACTTAAAGCACAATCAGTAACTAAGGAAGATTTCTCTTCTATCAAAGCAATGGATCATCAAACTAACATTTCTATCAAACATATCTCTTTTCGGTCTCAAGATTTGACTAAGTACAATAACTTGGTGATCAAATAAGTCAAAGAATGTCATGAAGCTCATTAATAAGAACATGTTCCTACACATATTAACCCCTCTAAATCGTGGCTACATACAAGGCATTAAGGCACAAAACTCACAGCAAACTACTCACACATATTTATATAAACACAAAGCATTAACATAGACAAAGAGGAAAAAGGATGGAGACTTATCAAGACTCCAAGCTCCCCCTCTTTAAGTCAACGTTCTTCTACCAAAAACTAATGTTTTTGGTCCAAAGTTATGGTCTCCTTTGGTCCACTTCGTCCTCTCGTAGTTTACAAAGCAAAACTAGCATATATATATATATATATATATATTAACTAATGTCATAGTAAACTAAATATCTAAACTAACTTATCTACTAAAATATTTAACCTCAAATATCTAAAAAATGGTCTGCCAACTTGTCCCCCTCCTTTACAAAGCTCTAAACCACCTTTGTCAAGTCCTCCATTTATTTGTCCAATACTCAGCTTTATTTTACTTCTGTTCGTCTGGTCTGGCGTACGCCAGATGCACCTGGCATGCGTTAGACTTCACGTTTTTGCTTCACCGAGTGCAAATGGTTGTCTAATTGAACTGTCATTCGAGTAACGGCTACTTGGCATACGCTATGTATGCTTGGCGTACGCCAGATAATCGTGCATTGCATTTCTTAGCTTTGCGACTTCCCTCTCATCCTTGGCTTTGTGTGTCTGCTCGATCATCCTCCACTTCTCCACGAATATGCTCTTAAAACAAGAAAACTTAATGAAAAACAATAAACTTAACATAAACACACAATGAACGAAAACTAACACTAAGACAACTAAAACACAACTAAATCAACCTAAAACACTAAGAATGATCTACTAAAATGATACGAATAATGAGTGTATTTGACACTCATCACACCCCCACACTTGAATCTTTGCTTGTCTCCAAGCAAAAACTCAAAATGCGGACAACCTAAACCAAAATCAAATACAAACAAACAAACACAAAACAAGGTAAAGACATAGCATGAATAGATCAATACTTAACTTCCCTCAAAAACATCAACTCTCATCACAATCGAATCATAATCTAAGTTAGTTCTTCAATCCATAACATAAAGCACAACGAACTAGTAGGCACCTCAGTACTCAATTGTTTAAACAAGTGTTAACTCTACATAAAGACACTAGAAGGTTGACGTCACGATGGTAGACAAGTGTTTCACTTATACAATCTGTATGGTCAACTTCCTATCACTCGCATACATGTTAATATACTCAAAGCATTCTACGTCCTACTCAGCATTATCTAAAAGTCGTAATGGTTGCTAATAATCAGGGGGTCTTTTCATTGGGTTATAATGGGGGTTTAAGGTAAAGGTGAGGTAAAATATGTGGATAGTGGCTAAACCACCCAATCCGAGGACATGTCATAAATGCGACTAATCACTCGTCTAATTTAAATATCCTCACATATATAAAATAAATAAACACACTCCCCAAGTATCCCATTGAACTAAGACCTAGAAGCACAAGTATTGCATAGACCACATGCCTTATTCAAATACACATTCTTTTTTGCTTCTTTTTCTCTTCTTTTTTTATATTCACAAACTTTACATACTTAGCACGTTCTAGGCAAAGACTCGGCTTCTAACACGGCCATACTACCACATCCCAACAGATATAAACCAAATGAAACCCAAGCTACCAACTAAACTCAATACATATGCCAACCTATAAGTCCTCGAATAGGATGATCAAAGATAAGGAAGATTGATGATATAAGGTTTGTAGTCAGCTTCCTAATCTAAGATCAAGAAAAGGCTAGGCTTAAAGAGTTTAAACAACGGATATATAAGGGATCTTGTCTCTAAAGCTCTAGGCTCAATGTCAAAGAATGCCCCTGTTCTTTCACTCACTTCCACGCAACCTAGACTACGATAAATACTAGTAGGAGACCTCGATCAACTGACTTAATATGCACCTCATGAAAAATATAGAGACGGATGACTCTTTCTTTGGCTCAAGTACTCACAAGGTACACTCATCAACCCTCTAGTCTAGTCTACATAATAAAACCACTAATCTAAACAATAGAGTGCAAGATTTCTACCAATTCCTAGGCTTTATGCTCGAATTAAATTCCTAACTAAGAAAATGATAAAATTCTAACACAAGTTGAAAATTTTTGAGGGGGATCAAATTTTTGAAAAATTCATGCCAAGTCTAAACCTAAACAAAACAAACTAACATGCTAACCTACTAAACAACCTAAAAGGAAGATTCCTAGAAGGAACCCTCCCCCATACTTGAATGACACATTGTCCTCAAGGTGTCTAAGATACTAATAAGCACCTAATCACAAAAAGAAAAACAAAGGTGAGATAGTTTTATCTCGATGACCTAGTACGTTAAGAAGCATCAGGGAAATTGAACCCTGAAGAGCTCAAAATGGGAACACTTCCGTACCAAGTCACCAAAGATATGAAAAACCAATCTCGAAACAAACATAAACAAACAAACATGCAACACAATAACTTACTAATGACTTGTTATGTAGACTACCTTCTTATGACCTTTTTGGCTTTAAGCCTAATAGGATCACCTACCAGTAGCATAACACAATCATTAAATGAGTTACAAACACACAAAACCCAAAAACAGAGTCAAAATATAAGAAAATAAATAAACAAAGCAAATAAATAAAACTAAAAAGTAAAAAGTAAAAAGTAAAGAGGTAAAGAGGAGCTCCCTGTCAATCATCAGAAGCTGAAGGAGGTGGTGGTTGGAACATGAAACTGTTGTCGAAGTTCTCCGCCCAGATGCATATCCATTCAGCATGGGCTCGCTGCTGCTCATAATGTTCCCTCTGGAATGTCATGTGAGCTCTCTATTAGGCATAGAACTCCCTCAGCTCCTCTCTCTGAGCTCTAAGCTCGGCATCCATGCAAGTATTGTAGTCATATCACATTGCTAACTGCGTAGTCCTGCAGTTGCACGCCATATCCATGAAGTTGCTCTCTGTGACCCTGTAGCTACACCTGCATTGCAGCCAACTAGTCACGTAGATAGTCCATATCTCCTTGTATGTTAGGAGCTTGATGACTCGATCTAGCCTTATCATGATGGCTGGGCTCCTGCTACTCCTGCTGCTCCTCTCTCTGCGCTGGTACCCTTCTTGGTGCCCCAAGGCATAACTAGACTGCCTGTCTCTCCTCTCAAGGATTGTACTCCACAATCTCAACTCCATCGGTCATCGTCTTCTTGATCAGCTTGCTCATGTGGAGTTTCTCGATGCCGAGTAGCACTGACTCCAAAATCATTCCATAGAAATCTACAAACTGCTCAGAAAAATGGTGACGTGCAATGGGAGAAACAATATGACCTAAGTACAGATTCCTAGGTTCCTTATCACTAATGGATCTAGCAAAGCAGTCTATGATCATAGCAAAGGTGCTAAAAGGGATATCATGGCATACGCAGTCAATGGCATATAGCTGAGATCGGAAGACTTTAAACTCCTCCTATTGACCACTAATGGTCAGAGTCATAAAGCGATGGAGGATGCCTAAATATGGTTCTCTAATCAGCACATTAGGCGCCCTCCCCGACTCGTATTGCTCAAAACCTGTAATCTTGTGCCATGCCCAATGGGCCTAACTAGTGGGTATGAAATCTAACACACTTGGTCCAGCTTTAAGGCTAAACAGGTCATTACACTCACTCTCATCCATGCTAAAGTCAGTTTCAAATACACGTGCAATAAATGATCGTCTATTAGCTAAAACCTGCAACGTGCAATAGAACTCTAAAAAAATCTCTTGCTTAGCCAAAATCTCCCTATTCTCGAAGTATCTCCACCCTAACTTCCTAAAAGCCTACCTCAATTGTCTATCTACCCCTAGTGTCTTCATGTCTTTCCAATCAATTGTAAAATGACTAAAGATACTAAGTCGTGAGAATTTTTGATACCTCTCTCCCTCCCAATCATGGAAGATTGTAAAGGGAGCATTGTAGCAGTCGCAGATGTCTGGGGGTGGAGAACCTAGTGGAGAAGGCAAAGGGTTTCGTGCTCGCTTCCTCCTGTCTCCGCGTGGAATCTGGCTAGATCCTTCATCACCCACCATTGTATTTGGAAGAGTGGGTAAATAGTTTGGGAGTGTTAGGCTCGCGAAATTTGGAAGTTTCAGACGGAGGGAATTTTTGGAATTTGAAAACTTATGAAAAATGGTGCACACCCGAGACTTTTATAAACTGTTCTACCCAAAATTGGCGTACGTCAAGTTCGTTGGCGTGCACCAATTTCTCTTTTTGTGCATCGCAAGCGTGCACCAGTGTATCTGGCGTACACCAGAATCTCCATGTTCACAAGATATGGTGTGCGCCAATATGTACACTCCACAAAAACTTCACACATAAGATATAAACACTATAACTAATATAATAAACATAAGAAAAAGACCTATAATCTAATTTTTTTGGCTTTTATGTACGCTGCGTTCCTGGAAAGCTTGAAAACTAGATGCCCCATTTGCATGGATCAAAGGTACAACTTAGACTTTCGCAATTCACACAACTCACGAATGGCATACCATGATAAACTACCTCTTCGTGCAACCTTTTCGGCTTTAAGCTTAATTGGGTCACAACGTAGTAGCACGGTACGCTCAATTTGCGAGTTAGTGCTATTCTGGCTACATTTTCCATCATATTCCAATTTTCTGCACCTTGGACAAAATTCAAATCTCTTCATCCTCCTCTTGAAGGCACTCTTTGATGTTCCCCTAGAGTGTCTCAAGAAATTTTCTTCTCGTCTCTCAATTCTCATGTCTTCTTTTGGTCCTTTCCTTGTAAAGCCTTGAGCTTTCGAATGCCAAGTCCCACATTTCATCCAACTCTTCAAGTTGAAGGATTCTGCACTCTCGGGCCTTTTTGTAATCGTAATTAAGGGTTTTAATGGCCCAAAATGCACGATATTCAAGCTCTACTGAAAGATGGCATGGTTTGCCATAAACAAGTCTATACGGCGACATTCCTATAGGTGTCCTAAATGCTGTGCAATAAGCCCATAAGGCATCATCGAGCTTGTTCGACTAATCCTTCCTTGCTATTTCGACCATCTTTTCCAAGATTTTCTTAACCTCTCGATTTGAAAGCTCAACTTGTCCGCTAGTTTGGGGATGATAAGGTATTGCCACCTTGTGCGTTACCCCATATCTCTTTAGCAGGACTTCAAATTGCTTGTTGCAGAAATGTGACCTACCATCACTGATTATTGCTCGTGGCACTCCAAATCTCGAAAAGAGCTTCTTCAGAAATTGGATAACTACTCTAGCATCATTTGTTGGTGACGCCAAAGCTTCTACCCACTTTGAAATGTAGTCTACTCCTACCAAGATATACTTATTGCCATATGATGTTGGGAAAGGGCCCATGAAGTCTAATCCCCAAATGTCAAAGAGCTCAATCTCTAAAATTCCAGATAATGGCATCTCATTCCTCTTTGAGATATTTTCTGTTCTTTGGCAGTGGTCATACTGCTCAACATAACTACATGCATCCTTGAAGATGAAACTGCATTCGAAGACTCGAGATGCAGTTCTTGAAGCTCCATAATGACATGAGTGGGGAGTGTTATGGCAATGCTCTAAAATATTTGCTACTTCCCAACTAGCAATGCAACGTCGAAGAACCCCATCACTACACTTCTTGAAAAGGTAAGGATCATCCCAAACATATATCCAAACATCTCGTAGAAATTTCTTTCTTTGGGGATAACTCAGATCTGTTGGAATAATTCCTCCAAATAAAAAGTTGGCATAATCCACATACCAAGGAGCTTCTACTCTACTCATCGTCATAAGAGTTTCATCCGGAATCTCTTCTTGAATATTCCCTTCAATCTCCATACCTTCGCTTTTCTCTAATCTAGATATAAGATTTGCGAAAACATTTTTAGCTCTTTTCTTGTCCTTAATGGACAAGTCAAATTCTTATAGTAACAAAATCTAGCGCATCAAGTGAGGTTTCACATCTTGCTTTGAGAAAAGATATCTCAAAGCTGCATGGTTAGTGTAGATTATAACTTTTGAACCAAGCAAGTACGGTCTAAATTTGTTACATGCGTAAACAACTGCAAGCATCTCTTTCTCTGTGGTTGTATAATTGAGTTGAGCTCCTGCCAATACTCTACTAGCATAGTAGATGACATAGAGCTTTCCCTCTTTCTTCTGTCCAAGCACACAACCCAAAGCTAGATCACTCGCGTCACACATCATTTCGAAAGGAAGTTTCCAGTCCGGTGATAAAATCACTAGAGCTATGATAAGAGCTTTCTTTAGAGCATCAAATGCCTTAAGGCAGTGCTCATCGAAGTTGAACGATACTTCCTTAACCAGCAAATTTGTTAGAGGTTTAGCAATTAGAGAGAAGTTCTTGATGAATTTTCTGTAAAATCTGACATGACCCAGAAATGCTCTAACTCCTTTAACGGTGGTTGGTGCATCCATTTTTTCTATCGCCTCTATCTTAGCTCAATCGACTTCCATACTAGCTCTAGAAATCTTATGCCCTAGGACTATTCCTTCGTCTACCATAAAATGGCACTTTTCCCAATTGAGCACAAGGTTCTTTTCCTTACATCTCTTCAATACCTTGTCTAGGTTGTCAAGATAATGATCAAATGAGTCTCCGAGTATAGAGAAGTCATCCATGAAGATTTTCATAATCTTTTCGTTCATCTCCCAAAAGATAGACTCCATGCAATATTGGAACGTTGGTGGGGCACAACTTAATCCAAAAGCCATTCTGTGATATGAAAAAATACCAAAGGGATAGGTGAAAGATGTCTTCTCTTGATCTCTGGGGTATATTGCAATTTGGTTGTACCCAGAATACCCGTCCAAAAAGCAATAATAAGAATACCCCACAATCCTTTCCAACATTTGATCAATGAAAGGGAGTGGAAAATGATCTGTTCTTGTGGCATTATTTAATTTACGATAATCGACGCACACTCTCCATCTGGTCATAGTTCTTGTCGGAATGAGCTCCCCCTCCTTGTTGATCACAACTGTCATTCCCCCTTTCTTGGGAACACAATGTATTGGGCTGACCCATTCACTATCCGAGATCAGATAAATAATTCCGGCTTCTAGGAGTTTAATCACTTCCTTCTTAACAATCTCCTTCATGTTAGGATTAAGTCTCCTTTTTCGATCTACTCTTGGCCTCGCTCCATCCTCTATATGAATATGGTGCATCACAATTTTTGGGCTTATCCCCATGATATCATATATTTGCCAAGCAATGGCTTTAATCTGTTTGTTCACAACTGTGAGCACTTTCTCTTCTTCCTTAGTGAGCTTGTTTGATATAATAATCGTAATCTCCCTCCATCTATTAAGAATGCATATCTCAGATGCGTGGGTAGCTCTTTCAGTTCTAAGGAAGGAGCTTTTACAATTGATGGTGGAGTTCGATATTTCAAATGAATTTCGAGCTCCTCAAGCAAACCTTTCTTATCAATTTCCTCCTTAACTTCTTCCACAATATCCTCCTCTTCTTTCTGTAGCTCTTTATCCTCAATTCTAGAGATTTTCTCATTACGAAACTCAAGGATACACTCATCTAATACGTCAATTTTCATGCACATCCCTTCATCAAGAGGATGGCGCATAACACTTGTCATGTTAAACTCAACCTTCTCCTCTCCAATTCGGAGCACCAATTTACCATTATGCACATCTACCAATGCATGTGCAGTGTTGAGGAAGGGTCTTCCATAAATCAGTGGATAGTTCATATCCTCAGAGAAATCTAGAACCACAAAGTCAACTGGAAAGATGAACTTGTCAATCTTAACCAGGACATCCTCAACCACACCGAATGGTTTCTTAATGGTTTGGTCTACCAACTGGAGAAGCATTGAGGTTGGCTTAACTTCACACAAACCTAGTTTTTGAAATATAGACAAAGGCATCAAGTTGATACTTGTGCCTAAATCACCAAGACATTTTGGAAACTCGGTTTCACCAATGAAACAGGGAATTATAAAACTCCTCGGATCTTTTAGCTTCATCGAAAGATTCTTAGAGATTAGAGAGCTACAATTAGCCCTAAGGGTAATTGTCTCTCCATCTTCCTATTTACTCTCCTTTAGAAACTTGGCATAGTATGGAACTTGATCTAGCATTTCCAAGAATGAGACACTAATCTGAACGTTCTTCATTTTCTCCGTGAAACGGAGAAATTTTTCATTCATCCCCGACTTTTGCTTTACCCTCTGAGGAAAAGGCAAAATGGGGACCATAGGTGGTGGTGGTATGTAAACTTCTTCTTCCTCCGTAACTTTTTCTTGCTGGACCTTGTCTTTTTGAACTTCTTCCTCCTTATCGTTTTCTGGAATCACCATATCATTCTCCTTAGCCTTCTTTTCGACTAACGGAGAAGCTAATTCCTTGCTACTTCTTAAGAAGATTGCATTAACTTGGCCACGAGGATTTGCTTCAGTTGAACTTGGGAGAGAGCCAGATGCTCTTTATGCATTTGTCTTTGTAATTTCCCCAAATTGTAATTCCATGTTACGCGTGGCAGTTGCTTGCCCTTTTAAAAATTGTTCTAAATTGTTTTGCCTAGCTTCCTGTGCCGCTAATGCCTTCAAGATTTGACTTTGATTGTTGGACGATTCTCCCATTTGTTGGATGAATTTCTCAACCTTGTCAAATCTGTCCTCAAGGGCCACCATTCTTTCTCCTAAGAATCCACGTGGTTAAAAACCAGGTGGTGGTCCTTGTTGCGCGACGTGTAAAGGCAATCCTTTATCAGGAACAATCGACATACTATCATCGTTGTTTCTTTCTTTCTATAAGAAGTTAGGGTAGTTTCTCCAACCAGGATTGTAAGTTGAGGAATATGGGTTGTTTACCATTCGGTTTCCTCCTTGTCCTTGACCACTCACAAAGTTGACCTGCTCTGTAGAATGGCTCATCATTGCATATTGACTAATCTCGTGGCCAGTGTTGCCATAGGCTTCGCAATGCTGTTATAAAGCAACAACATCTATTTTGTTTAGAGTCAAATCGCGTAATTGCTTTGCCATCAAGTCTAATTGTGCTTGAAAAGACGAGGAAGAATCAAGTTCAATAATTCCTATTCTTTCACTCTGCTCAGTTTTCTCCCTTAACTCTCTAATGGGTTGTTTTTTTCTCTCATTCGTGATTATCCTGTTTGTTGCTGCCAGCTCTTCCAGAATATGGTGGGCTTCATCCCTTTCCTTTCTCAGGAAATTTCCATTGGATGTTGAATCAACGTTTCCCATAATTGTTGGCAACAGGTTAAAATAAAAAGTCTTAAGAAGAGACTCTTCACATAAACCATGGTGTGGGCATTTTCGTTGCAATTCCTTAAATCTCTCCTAAGTTTCACTCAAAGACTCTCCTTCATATTGTTCAAAGTTTGTGATCTCCTTAACAATTTTGTTAGTCTTTAAGTAGGGGAAATATTTATCAAGGAAAGCATTTGCTAATTGCTCCCACGTGGTTATTGGAGTACCCTTAAGTTGCTTATAACACAACTTAGCCTTATCCCTTAACGTATAAGGAAACATTCTAATCTTAACAGCGCCATCAGACGCTCTAGGATATTTAAAATTATCAACTAATTCCATGAAGTTCCCCAGATGTTCATTGGGATCTTCATTAGGCAAACCATAGAACTGACCCGAAGCTTGAAGCATATGAATTACAGCTAGCTTAATTTCAAAGTGATTAGCTTCAATAGCTGGCTGTTGGATTCCAGTTTTTACTCCTTTGTATGTTGGTCTTCTATGGTCCATTAGAGAATGTCTAGGGGCATGAACTCCAGCCCCTTAAACCTCTTGCCTTTGGTCCATTCTTTTTTTTCTCATCTCTCCCTACGCAATGACCTTTCTAACCGCATTTTTTCTTCTTCAATCTCTAATGGAGAAATATTAGTTGAATGGGTTAATGGCATGCATGTAACTTGTCAAAAAGTAAACAAAAAATAAAGAAAAATAAAATAAAAAAAAAATATACTAATATATACTGATCTGAGTTTGTAAACTGAATTAAGAGTCTAAATTCTCAATCCCTAGCAATGGCGCCAATTTGATGATTCGCTGTTATTTGTGAACTTTCTACCGTAATTCTGCTTGATAATGGACGATCGGTCGTTTGTCAGATATTCCTGGCATACGCCAGAAATAGGTGGTGTGCGCCACCCTTCGACCAGCGCAGAACTCAGGCACACACCAACAGCACCTGGCGCAAGCAAAAAGCTAACGGACTACAAACTTGGCGTGCGCCAATGAGGATGGCGTGTGCTAGTTCAGCAGCAGAGTTACAGCGAATTGCAATAAGAGTAAGTAGGGTTGTCAATCCACAGAGATTGAGGTGTTAGGCCTACTCTAGGGTTTACTTACTTAACTAGGATTAGATTATGAAGTTTGTTGTAGAACTCAAGTGATCTAAAGTCTTAAACATACATCATCAAGAGCATAAGAACAAGCACTTAGATAGTTTATATCACAAAACAAATTATCACCAAATAAAAAGCTAAAAGCGAGCTAAGTACCTTAAAGACCAATATAACCAAGTGATTCAGGGGGCATACGAAGCATGTAACATGTTACGAGTGATTCAAAGGCAATCAATCTACACTTTTGCGCTAGAAAGATCTAAATTGACCCTTAACCAAGCTTAGAAGGTTAGATATGTTCTTTCGACCCCACCAACCAACTAAACTCAATCAAGAACCAACTATGCATATCACTCAAAGCACAATCAATAACTAAGGAAGATTTCTCTTCTATCAAAGCAACAGATCATCAAACTAACATTTCTATCAAATCTATCTCCTTTCGGTCTCAAGATTTGACTAAGTACAATAACTTGGTCATCAAACAAGTCAAAGCATGTCATGAAGCTCATTAATAAGAACATGTTCCTACACATATTAACCCCTCTAAACTGTGGCTACAAGCAAGGCATTAAGGCACAAAACTCACAGCAAACTACTCACACATATTTATATAAACACAAAGCATTAACATAGACAAAGAGTAAAAGGGATGGAGACTTATCAAGACTCCAAGCTTCCCCTCTTCAAGTCAACGTTCTTCTACCAAAAACTAATATTTACATCTATTTTTGGTCCAAAGTTATGGTCTCCTTTGGTCCACATCGTTCTCTCCTAGTTTACAAAGCAAAACTAGCATATATATATATATATATATATATATATATATATATATATATTAACTAATGTCATAGTAAACTAAATATCTAAACTAACTTATCTACTAAAATATCTAACCTAAAATATCTAAAAAGTGGTCTGCCAACTTGTCCCCTCCTTCACAGACAAGACGAACAGAAGTAAAATAAAGCTGAGTGTTGGACAAACAAATGGAGGACTTGACAAAGGTGGTGGTCATCTATTTTAAGATGAAAATCTAAACGATTTCACATAGCCTCCTAAAATTTTCTCCTAAACTTTGATGTGAAATGAGTTCCACAATCAGAGACTATTGACACTGGTACTCCATGGAAACAAATAAATTTATCTATAAATATTTGAGCAAACCTACTCATATTATATGTCCTCTTATTGGTAAGAAATATGAGGATTTTGTCAATCTGTCTACAATGACCCACACAACATCATAACCTCTTGAGGTTTTTAGAAGCCCTATTAATAAATCTATTATTATCCACCCCACTTTCATATTAGATCCTCTAGAGTCTAGAAGGCCTCTGATGCTCTCCTTGTACCTGTTGATAAGTCAAACATTTTCAAATAAATGTTACAATGTTCTTTTTATACCTTGCCACCAACAATTACATCTCAAATCATGGTACAGTTTTGTATATCCAGAATGCATACTATATACTGCTTGGTATGCTTAAGTCAATAGAACTCTTCTTAGATCTCCAATATTAGGGACAACCACTCGAGAACAATAATACAATACATCATTGATAAGTCAAAATTGAGGTAGTACACCCTATTCAACTTTTCCCATCATCTCAATAACTCAATAACCTCTAGATCCTCTATTTATAATTCCATAACTTATCCTTATAAGATAGGTCTTTTTGACTGAACTAAAAATTTTCAACATAAAGCACCAACTACCATATTAGATTTCCCAGGGTGATAGTTAATGGTACAATCATAATCCTTAAGTAACTCTATCCATCTTCTCATCCTTAAGTTTAAATCTCATTACTAAAAGATATACTTGAGGCTTTTATGATCTGTATATATTTCAAACTTCTCACCATATAAGTACTGCCTCTAAATCTTTAATACAAACATAATAGCTGCCGATTTCAAATCATGGACTAGATAATTCTCTCCATGTTTCTTCAGCTATCTAGAAGCATAAGAAATAACATTCTTATATTGCATATGAACACATCACAATAAACATAATATTCACCTATACCTGAAGGTGGAACTAATACACGTGCATGAGTTAATTGATCCTTCAACTCTTTGAAACTTTCTTCACACTTATCTGATCATTCATACTTAGCATTTTTCTGAGTTAGCTGAGTTAACAGTGCTGCCAAGGTAGAGAATCCTTTGACAAATTATTAATAATACGTGCTAAACCCAAAAAATTACGTATCTCTATAACATTTGTCAGAGTAGGCTAATTCATAATAGCCTCCACTTTCTTAGGATCAATTGAAACTCTATTATTGGACACTATATGTATTGGAAAAGCTTCTCTTTGAAGCTAAAACTTACATTTTGAGAATTTAGCACATAGCTTTTTCTCTCATGGCATCTGCAACACTTGCCTAAGATATTTCTCATGATCCTTCTGATTAGTAGAGTAAACCAAAATATTATCAATAAACAAAACCACAAACCGATTCAAAAAAGGCTTGAATGTCTGGTTCATCATATCAATTCAGATGGCATAACCAAAAATTCATAATGCCCATACCGAGTCATAAATGCCATCTTTTATATGTCTCTCTCTTATCCACTGGTTATAGTATCCTGACCTCAGATCAATCTTAGAAAACCATTTAGCTCATCATAGTTGATCAAATAAGTCATATTTTCTTGGGAAAGGATACCCGTTGCATGTATTTACCTTATTAAGCTTTTAATAATCTATGCACAACAGTAAAGTCTCATCTTTTTTTTCATAAATAGTACACGGGCTCCCCAAGGAGAAATGTTAGGCCTAATATACCCTTTATTCAATAAGTCTTGCAATTGTTCTTTCAACTCTTTTATTTTAGCTAGAGCCATACTATAAGGTGATATAAAAATTGGTTCAGTGCCTGGTTTAAGATCAATACAAAATTACATCTCCCTCTCTGAAGGTAAGCCAGGTAAATTGTCTGGAAATATATCTGGGTATTCCCTGACAATAGGAATACAATCTACTGAAATCTCTTCCTTCTTCATTTTCTTTATCACAGCTAGATAGCTTGCACACCCTTTGTTTAGAAACTTGCTAACTTTCATGTCAGAGATAAGCTTTGCAATTGTCACCTTTTTCTTACCCAAAAACTCAAACTCTACCTCCTTTGTAGAATGGAAAATAACTATTTTCCCAAAATAATCCACTACTGCACAGTACACTATAACAAATCTATACCCATTATTATATCAAAATTATCCATGTCTAACATGTATAAATAAGTCGATAACTCATGTTCACTTATTGGGATATTGCATCATCTAATAACTTTACAAACATATATATAGTTGCTTGAAGGAGTGGTACCAAACATTGACTCATCCAATCACATAAGCATAACATCCAAATATTGAACATATCGAAAGAACACAAAAGAATGCGTAGAACCCAAATCAAATAGAATATGCATAAGATGAACCAATAGGAAAGGTACCTAGTACTATAGTGTTACTAGCATCAGCATCTCACCTTATCAAACCAGATACTCGAAGTTGTGTTCTGCTTCCTCCACTATCAAACTTAGGTCCCTCAATCCATAAATGTACTTCCCTTTTATCTAGTAGATTTCCCTATTGATCTTATGATCGCAAATACTCTTATGTAGATGGCTTAGCTATCAAACTTGCCACTTGTTTATGTTGACCAATTGTAGGACAATCTTTTACCAAGTGGCCTAACTTACCACAATAAAAACAAGCTCTTATCTTTTTGTAACAAATATCTCCCAGATGTTGTTTACCACAGCTTCGACATCCTCTTAAATTATTGGATTAATTCTAATTAAATTATTGACCATAGAAATCCTTCCCTCTTCCTAATCTACCAACAAGTCCTCCATCCCTTAACAATATTAGCTGAATATTTGTCCTTCTCTCTTGTTGTATAAAGCCTTGGTTCAAACTCCTTTGTGGTTGTTTATCAAACTTTTAAAAAATTTGGTTGACTTAGGACCACTTGACATTCATTATCTCATATCTAAAATGTTCGAGCATAATTCACTACAGTTGCATATGTCTTAAAACCACGAGGTAACATAACCTTGAACATAGAGTCATCAAGTCCACAAACCTCTTTACCATCACTTCATTATTGGGAACCAAATATTTTGCATACCATGATAGGTAAGTGAACCTCTCATCATATTGAGATATTGTCATCTCTAGAATCTTCACTAATCATTCAAATTCAAATGCTTGAGCATCTTTCAAACTCTTTGGCACGAATTGATCCCATAAGGCCTTACAAAGGATCTCCCAACTCTATCCATATGACCCCTCATTTTGGACCCCAACTCCAGTCTCACCTACCAATTGAAAGGTAACTCCATCATTCGCTCTTTATTACACCTTAAAATCCTTCTCCTCTTTTCTATCTCATCAAGGAATGCCTGGGAATTTCCACTTAAGCCAGAAAATATTGGTAGATTCAACTTCAAAAACTCACCTAAAGAGTCATCTTTAGTAGCGAGTGTAACATTCTGCTCTAATTGTATTTTGTTGAGTAGCGATGAATTTCTCCAATACTTTCATAACTCTATCTACACCGTCAACACCCTGCCTTCCTATCTTAGGAGTAAGATCAGTAGAAGCAGGTGGTGGAATCTCATCTCCAATAACACTACCCATAATTATGGCCTCAATTGGTGGCATAATCTCATATACAACATTCTCCCTTTTTCCTTGGGAGCTTTCACCATTTCTCCTAGCTATCTCAGTATCACTAGGTGTTTATGTCATATCCTCTTATACCAACAAGTTAGAATTAGACATACCAAAGAACTCACATAATAAAAGAAGACAAGGATATGATAAGACAAATCTTATGCTCTATTATACATAACATATAATTCAAATATCAAGCTAGGTCCATAACCTAGAGCCATGATACCAAGTCTGTGACGACCTAAATTTGGGATCGGTGACTGGTACTAGATTATGTTAGACTTACTATAATACACCAAAATCTAGCAGTCCGCAAACATAGAAAATCATTTCCATCATCTCTAAAATACAAACATAATTTACATATGCAAAGACCATATTACAAATAAGCATTATTCTAATATCATATGTTAAAGACCACAAATATGTACAATGGAGCAACCTAGATTATCAAAGAAAAATACCATCTAGAGACTTTCAAAAGTAACCTGAGATTGAAGACAACGAGCTAAACTTGGATAAACGAACAAAAGAAACTTCTCCAGATGTCAACCTGCACTCATACCTTTTTACCTGTGGATTTGGGGAGGGATAAATATTTTTGAATACTTAGTAAGTGAATATTATAAGTAACATGTATTTAACTATCCAATTATTCCCATCAAACCCAACCAATGTTAACATAAAGCCAAAATATCAAAATATCATTCTACAAATAAGGTCATCAAGTCTCACATATCAATATAATCAAATTTTAGATATTCATATACGAACACATGACATAAGTCAGATGAACTTCAAATAGACATAGATAATGTCACTTCCATACCAACATGAGGATACCATATCTTAAAAATGCCTTAAAAAATAAACCCTGCTAGACAAATATAACATATGAGATCTATTGTATCTTCCGTATATGTGCACATATGTCATCCTCTCTGGTTGGTCACGGGTAGGCCTCATTATCCGCTTTCTTATAAATGATACATCAAACATACATATTGACCACATAAACAATTCATATCAAATAACCTCATGTCATAAATTAGGCAAACCACATCAAATTTGACAAATACTCAAAATAATGTTAAAGAACACATAGACGGAAGATCTAGACAAAAATCATACTTAAAACCAATCACAAGTACACCAAGTCAAACACATAACCACACCTAGTTAGCTAAAAAACATATTACAAAGAATATTCACTTACAAGACCAACATTGTCCAAAATATTCAACTAGAAGTTCTGTGCTTTCCTTTACATCTCTTTGCACTCACATTCAAAACATAGATTAACTAGCCAAAAGAGCAAAAACCCACTATCTTTAACAACCTATTTAGCATGTATATAAAACTAAAGAAACATGAAAAAATCATTTTATAAACCCTAAATTCGGATTCCTGTAGGACAGCCCCTAAAACATGCTAAAATCCACAAAACAACACCATCGATGCTTGGTTCTTCTTCTATCTTTCACATATTTTTGAATCCTACATTCAACTCACTTTAACCTCCTTCATCTATGTCCAAATAAGCTTATTCAAATCTTTACACATTAGCTTCTTTAAGGTTAGAAAGGATTTATATTCAAGTAAATCAAAATCGTACAAAACTACTTACATAGGCCTCCAATTGTTAAAATCTTACCCCCTTTCTTTTCTCTTCTTCTTCTTACATTTTCCCCTTTTTTTGTTCTCCTTTCCCTCTATCTTTTGATGTAGGAGAGCATATGAGTCAAGCCTTAAGTCTTCCACCAAAGATATTTTTCCCCTTTAAGCTTCTACCTAATGTTGACACCTAGCCTACTTGCAACTAGATTTTTCTCTTTCAGTCCTAGCCTTTTATTGCAAAATTATTTCTAAAGTTATTAATATGTTCTTAAAAGTCCCTTAGTTAAGCCTTATTCCAAAGTTGTCATATAGCAAATCATTTCACAAATATTTCTAATATCAATAAAATATTACCCATTTCGAGCACCTGAATTTCTTCCTTTGTTCCGACCATATTATTTCATAAATTACAAAACTAAAAATTGAAAAGTTATAGATCTAGGTGTTGTGAATCTACTCGAATTAGAATCACCTAATTTGGAGTTCGAATAAGAAAATTACGCCTAGTTTACCCAAAGATAAGGAACTAAGCTTAAACCTTTCCAAAACCAACCTCATGATTTTGCAACAAATTTAGTTAAAGGTTGAGAGCATCACAAGAGGCTAGTCTGATGTAGATTGAAAAGATATCTATACCAATCATTTGAATCTCTAGAAAGTGCAATAATAGAACTATATGTACCCTGTAACATTTTTCGTCGATCCATATATCCATTATCATGATGGACATTTTATTAGCCCCAAATATGCACAACTCCACATAAACATAAGTATATGTATATGATTATAAGTCTATTTTATATACAAATTTAATATTATGACTTGACTAATTAAGTTTGACGATTATGAACAAATATTGCTTTATATATAAGTTGATATTGTTAAAAGTATACGATACTAAAATACAAAGAGTTCTCCAATTTGACAGTTATATAAGGTGAAACTTGGGTTAATTAGAGAGAGACATTATGTTGGTTTACTAGAGAGCTAGCCACGTAAGGCAAAGGAAGAGGATATGTCATACATAGTTTCAGAAGATGATGTTGGTTGTTAGATGTTGAACAAGCATGTTTAGCAGGAAAAACCTTTATAGATGGGTAAACTAGTATTTGATTATCATGTGCACCTTATAGGTTAGGGAGATTATCATTCAATTTTGCAAATGCTACTGGTCATATGAGCCAGTGAAAGGATTAATACCCTAACCTCCCTGTTATACCAGTATATGATAAGTCAAGACTGGTCATGGGCTACCTCAATAATATACAAAATTGATCAGAAGTATGTTATCTTACTTTTGTTTAAGTTACCACGTATATTATTTATTTAATTTGAGATGCAAATTTGTAGAAATTTAAAAAGTATGAACAGTAGGGGGATGTCATACCATCAGTCAGATTTTGGGGTGACTCATTCTATGACACATAAATAACCATTATCTATAAAAGTGATACCATTGATATCTATCATACTTACCATGTAGACAACCATTACCAATAAAATTGCAAGACTTTAAAATTATGTTGTGCATCATAAACAAACTAATAATAGTGAGTTAACTTAATAATAATTACCTCTTTCATTATAGTATCATGATGTGTATGATTAAAGCTATTAATTGTTAACTCATAGAACATATAATCTTCAATAAATTTACTTGTATTTAAAAAAATAAAAAATTACAAACTATTAAATTATTTTTCAACTACACAAATAAATACCTTATGCATCAAGGAAGTACATGGGACGTGTCCACACGAATTTGGATTTCTGAATAATTCTATTAATGCATTTGCATTTACTATAGAGTCATCTAAAAATATTGGGTATATAGGGGCATATAATGCATACATTATTTTGCTAGCTTGAGATTGTTTAGGAGGTGCTGCTTAATGAGTTAAGTATTTAAAATCGTTATTAGAATTCAAATTTATAGCTACCTAACACTTTTTGCCATAGTCAAACTCCGGCATTTGCTCTTTACCACTCCTTTACATTGATCCAACCTTATTAAAATTTATAAGATACAATAGCAGAAACATGATAAATTCATTCAAACCGTTCTTGCATTGACATAAAATTTTAACACAAATATTAAACATAACCATCAATGAATGTTCAAATTATATTACAAAGTACTCCTTCTAGTTCAAGATTTTAACACAACATGTATAAACATCACAAGGATGACTACTAGTACTAGGAAAGTCATATATTACTACCGGTTTAGCACTACCCTTGTTACAGATCTAGTTGCTTTAGTTACTTTAGCCATTGATGTTACAGCTATGTTTATGTAATGAGCCTTGCCACGATCCCTATTTTTACATTGAGTATATCGAGGCCATGAATGAGTTTGGTCCAATTCATTATGGATATGCTTGTGTGGATGTCATTTTTCCTGATCAACCTATCTTATGGAATGAAATTTTGAACTACTGGGTATTCAAGATCATGCCAATATATTTGATTTCTGAGAGGAATAAATGTACATTGACAAGCTTGAAAAGTTTCAAGTAATAATGCTTATCTACAAAAATCTTGTAATCACTAATACCAAATGCCTTAAAATATCATATCGCATGCTATCTATAAATCTTGTGATCTTTGTCTCTTCTAAGATAATATTTAGTAGTCACTTTGCACCCGCTAGTTTGCTATTTTGAAATTACAACTCTCTATCCTCCATCATTTTGCTCCCATATATTTAACTTTTCACAACCTTTTTTAAAAAATATATTACTTCTGTAACGACTATCTTTAATGCGCTAAGTTGCACTCTCTTGAAAATAGGTTGTTCATTTGTTAAATATCTCTACCAATATTCATCATTATGTGCCCATATCAACATTTCTCATCTTAGACCAAGCTACACTTTGTTGAATTTTGTTATTAGGAATTACATGTCTTATGTGTTAACAAGTTGCATCCTATTCCTACCAGGATGCGCATTCTTGATCAACCCTTATTTTGTAAATTGGCATATCAAACTTATTTATCTCTTGAATATCACTATCAAACTTACACTTTTTTCTTGTGTCCCTATTCAAAATATATGTAAAAATATTATTTAATAAATCATAATTAGTAAAATGTTAAATACGAAATCAATATTCTAAAAAGTTGCCAGAAATTTTCATCACTTTCTTCATGACGCCATTGTTGTACGTAGTATTAAGATTACATGCATTATATCAAAGATAAAATAATGAATAGTATCAATGACATCTCTTGAAAAAGAAGAAGCATTTTTCATTATCTTCAACATGTATGGATATCGATCTAATATAATACATATTTCATATCGATGAGATGTCACATGCATCTAGATTTGTTCCACAAATCACAGCGAACTCTTTGTATTTTCATCCTCAAAGAGAGAAAATGCTATTGGAACTACAACAATATTCTCTGAAATAGAAGTGGCGACCATTATGATCTACTTGTATTTTCCATACCGTATTTCATCAAGCTCTAATACAGGTAAGCGATGTTTGAATACTTCTATACAAGGGCAAAGCTCCAAAAAAATTGCAAAAATGTCATGTTAACAAATCTGGCATATAATGGTGGTGTACACCGTAATAATATTCCCACTAGATAATAGTTTTAGGATTCTGTTCTTGGCATGCTGCAAACCATTATTGGCGATGAATGAAAGATTATTCTCAATTTTCTCATAATATCTTAAATGCCTTTATGTTTTGCATCCCAAGTTTTTATATAAGAGAGATTATATTTCATGTGGTCATGTATCTCTAAACTTAAAAATAGTTCCACGAATATTCAGTTGCTCTTCAACATGATTCATAATCAATTGTGCAATAAAATTGGACGAGAGATGTTGATGGTCATTGATGATTCATAATCAAATACTCGTACGCAACCATAAGTATGAGGTTAAGTGTGTTACTTTATTTCTCAAGAACTAAAAAATTATCTTGATTTTTCATTGAGACACAAATCCTTCTATTCAGAATTATATGTATCTAATTCTTTATACTTCATAGCATAAATTTCTTATCTACTTTCATAGCATAAATTTCTTATATGTTTTCTTGAACAATGTACTCATACCTATATTTCATTGAGAATGCATCAATATCCTATTAAGCATCTTCTGTTCTAGTCCAAAGCATACCATCAATCAACAAACTAGAACCATTTTCTCTTGCTTGATCATTCCATAGTTTTCAACACAAATAGTTAATGATAATTATTCACTATGATTGTCTGATGCGACTTGACCATATTATTGACCTAGGGTTGAAATGCCACTCAAACCCAGAGCTAGTTGGTTCTCCCCAAAATGCATTAAGGCACAGCAGTTGACTGGACATCTAGAGGTAAAGCACTGTTTTCACATTGTTTGAAATAATCCCCTTCTCCTCCTTATTCTCTTTCTCATCCACCTTCTTCTTCATCTTCTTCTGATTCTAATTTTAGTTTTCTTTATCTTCTTCTCATTCTGGTTCTGGTTCTAGTTCTTCATCATCTTCTTTTCTTCTTCTTTTTATAAATTCATTATTGCATAAATAATTTAATCTCTAAGAACATTACTAAATCAATCATCTCTTATTTTATCTCCAGCAACACGCACCACTATAGCTATACCACCTTCATTATAATTGTAATCATCACTAACAAATTGAGTCTCTTGAACAAGGACATGGTAATAAATATTGCACGACCTCTTCTCTCAATGATGTCTAACAAAATCTCTCGCACCTTTTGTTCAAAAAGTTGATCTTGAATTCAACCATGTTCTTATCATCCTCTTTATTTCCAATCACGTACTAGTCAAATCTTTCGTCTCCACACGGGCATGTAAATATCAATCAAAAATTTCTTCATCCTCACCAACACCTCTCTTGTTATTTATTTTCTCAATAAATTATCATAGGTTAATTTATCTTTATGGTATTTCAACACTACTTTGCCTCCACCATGGTTTGACTATTATTATAAATTACTAAATCATATTTTATATATATTCTTATCGTTTGCACTTCCAGACTATATAAAGTAACTATGAAATTGTTTATAATATTTATTGGATATATATATCAAATACAAAGATTGATAAAATATCAAAATAAAAAAAAGTAAAAATTTGTTATGTTATCAATTTCACCAACTCAATTTGTTTGACTAAACTGATTTGTTGGACTTGCCTAACAAAATTGCTCAATCACGCGAGTCCGACCAAATAGACAAGTCCAACTAAGTAGAATGATTTGACCAACTAGACTGATTTGGCCAGTTTGATTGATTCCACTATTTTGAGCAACCCAATGAGTTCAACTTATAAAATTTAGTTCGACTAGTCCAACTTGTAAAATGTAGTTTGACCAGTCCGATCGGTCCGGCAAAATCAATTATCATGCTGGGGTTTATTGAATAGTATTTTTATTAAGTTAATAAAAAATTTATCATAAATGTTTTTCAAATTATACCTAATAAACTATTATACAAATATACCCATTAAAAACTAACAATAACATAAAAATATTACTAATCAACTGATACCCAATTAGACAACTCTACGTTATAACATATAAACTAAATATTTTAATTAGCTAAGTTGTTAATCTACCAAAATAAGCTAAGTATATATAATGAACACATAAAATATAATAATAATTATGACGATGAATTAGGAAAATATCTACGTGCGTACTTGTACTTGCATTTTGCTTCTGCACGCCTATTTTTCCCTATTTTCTAAGTGGGATCTGTATAAAAGTTGGATGGTACTAAAATATTAAAATTTTGTATTTTGGCAACACTGATATATAAAAAAATCTGGGATATCCAGATATTCCTATTTGAACAATACACAAATTTTTTATTTGTATGTTGTGTCATGGATAAAAAAATTATGTACTGGTCAACATGGAAAAAAAACAGAATAGTACATAGATTTTTTATCTTGTGTGTTGTAAAAAATTCATGTATAGTAGTTACATGGATTAAAAAATTTATGTATGGGACCCAATATACGACAAAAAATGCATTATCACATAGACACTAGATTTGTTAAAAAATGGATTAAAAAATTTATGTACGGGACCCAATATACGACAAAAAATGCATTATCAGAGACACTAGATTTGTAAAAAAAAAAATTACACAAAATTCGCAACTAGTGTTGCAGAGTAACACAGAAAAAAAAAAACCTATTCTATTCCCTCGGTGTAGTTGCATAATAACGAGTTGAAGTTAATAGCAGTTGGTATAGTTCATTTATTCGGCCTAAACAATTTTCTTTGTGATTTTCTTTGTCGGAGAGTTTAGATTGTTCTAAATAAAATTACAGAACTTTACTTCTGAAAAAATAGTTTACAACTAATTCACCAAAATGCAGACTCACATTGTTTGTGTTGTTTGGTAACCGGGTACGGGTTTACTTAGTAGGCTTTTTTGTTGGTCCAGTTTTTTGTGCCAACGCTTTCTTCGTGGAAATGATATTCGTCTTTGAAACGGAATGCAAAGCTTTCAAGTAATTACCTAAAGTAAAACTTATCAAAAAATATTGGCTAAAGGAAAATATCTCTTTTGCTTCCCTCTCTCATGAGCATGTTGCCATTTTTTTAAAGACAAAATCTACGTTATTTATAATAATTTAGAAAATTCGAGAAGATTAGTATATTAAATTTTTT